>CAJNDT010000025.1:743215-750715 GCA_905221615.1 Symbiodinium sp. CCMP2592 | reverse complement strand
CAAGTGCCCGAGCGCCTTCAAGAAGAGCTCTGAGTTTCGTCTAGGGCCCCACGAAGTTGGTCGTAATATCATGCGTCCCCGCTTTTGACAAACGGCACCAGCCTGTTTTGCGATCATGTGTATTGAAACTTATATTGAAACTTAGTGACCCAGGCCACTTTGGAGGAGGCCAGCCTGTGCAATGGTGCCTATGTTGCACCAGCATCCGTGATCCGTGCCACTGGTTAGGACGATACCTTGGCCTTGACCACTGTGGAGCCCGAGGCTGCCGAGGCCTCCGGCTTTGTACCGGGGGGCAAGGGGCGACGTGTTGCTGTACTCGCCATGCTATCGCTATCATGGGGCATACAGTCATCAACAGTAGCAGTCGATGGGTGTCGTCATTATTGTCGTTGCCGTGCTGCGAATAGAATAGAATCCAGTCTAAAAGTGTTGCAGTGAGTAGGCCCCAGTGAGTAGCAGAACTGCACAAGTAACGGTGGTTAGGAGGTATCAGCTCTGATGCTGTGAGTTCTTTGGTGTCGCGTTCCGTCCTCTGTGATGATTGAAAGTGGCTTTGGGCTGAAGGAGGAGACATCACGCCGATTATTGATAGTAATGCTAATAACAATGTTTATCATAGTACTTCGAACTGTAAGAAAAGGATCATGACATTATCAAGACTGTTGCCAAAATGGCACATGTCATAATAGTAGTGATAGTCGTATTATGATTAACAAGAATAATGGCAACATAGCTTGAAGATGCCGTTCCGTCGTGTTTGACGGTGACTTTGGGCGGAAGGTGGCACCAGGCTGCCTGTCCACCCGGCGCCCTGAATCCACCCCTTGTGCTTGCATTGGGGCCGACGTGGGGCGACAATATACTAGCATGTGCCAGTTGCTATTATGTACAATAAGCTTTGGTTACAGGCAATTACAGACTGTTGCAATTTTCATACATCACGTATCTGAGAGTGTGTGTGCACCCAAAATTTCAACTATACGATCACAGTAGTAGTCTAGAGCAACCTAGATCAATCACGTTCCCCAGCAACACGCAGTCACGCAGACACTTGTGTGTGCACCAAGCCATCCCTTGAGCCAATGTGATTCTATACACACACGTGCACTTTACTGTGCAGTGTACTGTCTACCGTCGTATGTTAAACTACTCTACTATTCAAACGAGGATGTCCATGGGCCTGCGGCAAGCGGCAAAGGCGGGGATCCCGTTACATCGAACGGCTTTGATTTTGGAAAGCCCTCCGTGCAGCAGTGAGGCAGCAGAGAGGCTGCTAAATCGAAAAATGAAAACCAAACCCGAAAGAAAGACCCTTATGAATCCCTCCATGGGCTGCAGCTTCAGAGAACCCGGGGTCAGACTGAGACTAAGCACAGAACGCACCCGGTGTTGGTTTAGGATTTAGGGCTTGGGTGTTGGCGGTTTGAGTTCGGGTTTTAGGGTACTGAGGTTTGGGGTGTCAGGGCTTCGGGATTCACCTATTCGCGTTCAGGGGTAGGGCTTGTGGAGTTCAAGGTTTTGGGCCTTAAGTTTTTCCAGTCGCCTTTGCTATTTCATCAGCGGCGAAGGCAATCCATGCGGCCGCTGGGGACTCAGCATTTTCCTGCCGTCTAGTTTCCTGTCATCTCAGACGAACTCAGCCCCGTAATTATCGGCTTCAGCATCGCCCTGAAGAACAACTTCCACAGCCGCTAAGTTCGAGTAAACTCGGGCAGCGTGGACTCCGCTATACCCAAGACACCCAGCAAAACGTAAGCGATTTGACTTGGGAGCGCTTCACGGTCATAGATGCTGGGAATGGCACGGTTGCGCTGCACAGCACAGCGTGGAACCGGTTCCTGAGGATGTCACCTACCACGGCGGATGCGAGTCCCGTCAGGGCAGCCTCCGACTTGACTGCGGACTGGACTTGGGAACGCTTCCGAGTTGTCGAGCTTGCCAACAATGAGATCGCGTTGCACAGCGGCAGCGGCGGTGGAAGCAAAGTGAGCTTAGATGGTGACTGGATCGTCGTCCCTGACGAGTCGAAGGCGCACTGTGTCTTTTGGCGAGTGCTCAAAGATATCGGGGATCCTTTCCAAATACTGTAGCATCCAAGCAGGGCCCATGTCAGACAGCGGCTAGCTGAGCTTCGTAACAGAAAGCCGGAAGGGGTGGCAGGGTGCGACCCCAGTGGAACATGCCACTTCGTGACAGATTTCTGCGCTGTCCACACCCTGTGATCCCAGTTTGCTCTAGGTGCTGCCCGCAATGTCTATAACATCCGAGCCCTTGCGTCAATAACGGTATAATCTTGCAAGGCTAAAGGCCACAACGGGTCCAGTCATTTTGCAGACCTGTTCACCACTTGGTTTAAACATGTTCAAACGGTCCAACTCGACTGGTCAGAGGCTTGCCTTGGTTTAAACATTTAGTGTTTAAGCATCGACGTGTTGAAACAGTTCAAACAAGACCTCCGTCCCAAGCCTGGTGGAGGCTTCCGCAGCTCTTCCCGGTGAAGTCCAGCGGTGGACTATGGGTTATATCCGTAGCGCGACCAGGGATCTGTGCACTGGAAACGATCTTGTCCGCTTCGAAGGCCTAGACAAGAAAGTGGAGATCGCGAGCTGCACAGTGTCAGTGGCAGAAGAATGGCCGAAGCCGCCGGAGCAAGACCGGCGCAGGCCCCTGCGCCTGAGGAGGGTGAGGACTGGATATGATATGGAGGAAGTGAAGGCGTACTGCCGTGATGCTGAGTTTCACGGTCTGCTTACAAGACCTGACGAAGCCCGCGCCAGCTACACTGTTTGCACTGCCAGAGCTTCGGTTTGCACCACGTATGGTGCCGTGCGTGCCGCACAGGTCTCGCAAGGGAGCGCCAGAAAAGGCGATTGGACTACCTGTAGAATGATTCTGAAACCTGCGTGCTGCAGTCTTTCGACCCGCATCGTTCGACGGATGAAAAGTTGTCAAAAGTGCCCTGTGCTCTTCTCTGAAAACCTGGCATCTCTGTAGTCGGGGCATGGGAGCCCCCGCGGTGCTGATCGCTGAGCCCAGGTCCGGCCTTGCCTCCATGGTGAGAGAGGCTGCAGCCCGACCTTCACTTCGATTCGTAGGCAAAGGATTCCGGGGACCGCAAAGGCGACCAGTCCATACGCGGCGGATGTCCATACACTAGAATTCACGATGAATCAGGGGTCATTGTACAGAGGCCAGACACTGCTGACATCATCTCTGATGGCAGGTCTGCAAGAACGGAAGTTTGGGCGTGACCCCTGTGGCAAAATCCAGCAGGAGTGACGAATCAGAGGATGCAGATTCAGCCTTCACAAGTCGTGTGAAGACTTGGACGCTGCTGCCTCGGGCCTCGCTTGTGCTTCGACATGCGCGACCGCCTTGGTACCCCCTCCGACACAGCTCTCTCACATCCGGTACAGTCGAGAGCAAGCGGGGCGAGCACACTTTGGACGCTCAGATTTGCAGGGTGGCGTTGTGCCGGGATGAGTATTATGTGGACTGCCCCGCTTCTTGGGCAACTCGGCTGTGGAAAGTTCCTCGTGACATTCGGAGGCTGCCGCTGCTGAAAGTGTTGCGCTGTCCCCTTCTTTAGTTCAACCTGCGTGTTTGTAGGCGGAGGTCAACAGAGGCTTTCTCGCGATTGCCTGACTCATGAGGTATATGCGGTGCGGGGCACTGACCCCAACGGTTTCCGAGTCATCAGCCTGGACAGAGATGTGGGACAGCATGTCGAGTCAATCCAAGTCTCTGAAGGCTGTGCGAGGGTGATCGTTGTGGATGAGGACTCCTCTTCATCCAACGACAGATAGGGTCAACAAATCAGGGACAGGAAGTAACTATTGATTTGTGTTATGTCCCTCGGTCTCAACGGTTTTTTTGTACTGTTCAAGACGTCGCGTGGCACAAGGAGAATCCGGACGATCAGACTACTTGCAACCACCCAGGCGCAAGCTCAGTGTACCTTCCTTGATGTGTTCCCAGACTGTCGGATTTGTTTGTTATGTGTCGGATCAGGCTGCCCTGAGCTGCCGAATGACTTCTCGGAGGACGTCGGTGGGCTTCAGCTCTTCAACGCCCAGGGCTCCCCGCTCTGGTCCGGCGAGCAGCCGAGCTGCAGGGCGGAGCTCAGCCTGATCACCACTTTGGATGGGAAGGAGATGCACTGCTCCCTCGAGACAAAGTCCGTCTTCGGCAGGACCTGGACCGCCAGAGACATGAGATGGGCCTGCGGCGTCACCTATGCCCAGGATGAGCTGCACTACGAGCTCACAAAAGTAGCGCTGAGTTCGGGCTGCGATTCTGCTGTGATGAAGGGCGTCTCGGGCAAGACGAGGTACGTGCCACGAATTCGGCAGATTAATCAACACCATGATTTCTACGATACGCATTATTTCACCCTCATGGATAATGCGGATGAGGTCACAGAGTATGCGACTGACTTTTCCCTTTACGCCCACGATGGAGGCTTGCGACCGATTCAAAGCATTTGCCCCGCAGGCTTTTGGTGATCCCTGGGCAGGGCACCATCATTGATACGAAGGAGGCTTTTGAGGCTTACGCGGCCTGTGAGGAGTCGGATGCATGCTGCGTCTTGGCACAATGTAAGAACAGACACAGCAGGTGGACTCGGGCATATGGGCTAGGCATGCAGGATGAGAGAGTTGGAATACCCTCTGGGTGAGTGTGAGCATGTGTCTTGTCGTTTGTCTGTCTTGGGGGCTGGCTCAGGTGGTCTGACGGAGGGCGAGGGCTTGCAACACACCAGTTCGGTCCGAAATTTGGATATGGTACAGTGCGATGTGAAGCCCGTGGATGGCAAATACTTCAGCACCTGCATCAAGAGCGTGACGCTCCGCAGTCCTCAACAGGCTGACATCCCCCGAGGGTGCCCGAATCTCTGGGCCTCTGTGCATTCGGCCCCTGTCTTCAACGCTCGAGGCGATGTGAGACGGGGCCCGCTTTCGGCGCAACCTTTAGCCTTAGCCCCGCTGAAACTCAGTGGGCACGAGGCGATCGATTCTAGAGGAAAGAATGCAGGTTTCAGGATCTCGGCCAACGGGTTTAGGGCTTGGAGTTTTGCATGGGGCTCAGCAAACCGGTATTATGCGCCGCATAGTCTTGCACGCTTAACAGTTTTAATCTTTCGCGGTAAGAGCTCTCACCACATGTCTTTCCTGTTTGTATTGAATCCAATAGATATATCTATCTATATATATATATGTATTTATGGCTAGTAAAAGCATTGCTTGCCCTGTCACTGTCAATGTTAGCTGTACAGCACAGCGTGTTATGAACATGGGTGTGGTTTACAACCAGAACAAGGGTCCGGTTTTTGAAGCATAGACACATGCAAGATGCCGGGCCAGAAACGCAAACACGACATCACGACATACCCTCTTGTCTGATACGTGTCTTCCAACACCAACCCTTCCGGTTTAGGCGGGTTTAAGCCGGCATGAGGCTTTAGGGTCGAAGCTCTTCGGTGTAGCATGTTGCCTTGAACCTTAAGCCCCAAGCCCCAAACCCTAAGCTCCAGTGAGGAGGATGTGCAGCATCTCCTTCTTCTTGAACCTGCTTCTGCTTCATAGTATTTTGCATGGTTTTACTACTATTCTTCTTCTGCTTCTTCTTCCTTTTATGCTTTCCTCATTTCCTGACGGTCTGCATCTTCAAACCCCAAGCGATGCAAATCACTGGTGAATGTGGTTGGTTGAGGTGTGACAAAAGTTTGGGTTTTGCAAGATGGTTTTCGCTTCAACTACTGTGTCACTAAAGTACCTTTGCGTGCGAACCACCAAGCCCAGATCCCTAAGCCTTATATAAGCCCGAAGCCCTAAACTTCACTTTCTAGGCTGCACGCCGCGAGCATCATCATGCTATATAATACAAGGTTTATTGCGCACCTCAGCACGGACCGCACGATGCCCCACGTATAGTTTTTACTCTGGCTGCACTTTTGCGCACACCGCGAGACCACACTGGCGCTGCTGTGCTCGCGGAAGGCCGGCGAGTCGTTGCGTCAGATGCTTGCTGCAGGATCCAGGCTCCTCGGGCAAACATTAAGTCGCGAGTCGCAACGGCGTGAATCCCCAGCAGTGCGGAAACGGAGCATGCGCAGGGCGAGGCGAAATCGCTTCCAATCTCGGGGATCCTCGGGGCTCTTCTTGCCCTATACTGTACTCGCCCTTGACGCCTAATGTTGTCGGCTTCCAACCTGGCGAGCCTTGTCCATTTCCGCTGCCGGACTATATTGTGTGGCGAGGGGCCGCTGCTGGGCCTTCTGGTGCTATGCTAGCACCAGCATCTTGCTGGACGGCGAGGGTAACACGCAGAAGTTGCGAATCGTCGATACGTGCCGCCGCCTTGTCTTCGCGCCGCACTTCCAACATGCGTCTTTTCCGCAACAGTTGGGCTGAGCACGCGGGCAGGGACCGAGGCTTGGGCATGCGTCGCGCACAGTCGTCGAGATCGACCCGTATGCAACGATCCTTTCAAGTCAAACGAAAGGTGTGACTCTTGCTGCTTGTAGCCTGGATGAGGGTGCAGTCTGCAGAAGTATCTGCTCGAGGCATGGAACTGAAGCATGCCCCGAGTCTCGACGCCCAAATGGAGATGGGCCGCCATCAGCGGTCGGAGTCCGGGCAAATAGGTACAAAAAGGCGTCACGAAGGCTGCGAAACAGAATTCCCCAAACACATACCGGTGGTGGTCCACGTATCAACATAAGCGAGCGCATGCCTTCAGCGATGAAAAACGTTCCGCATGCGCATTTGTTTGCGGCACGTGTCTGGCTGCGTTCAACTGCGTATCATCGCGTATCGAGCTCTGCCTTAGATCCACCCTCATTGTCGGTACGACAACAAAGCACAGGTGGGTGTGGGTTTGGACCACCGTACATGTCGTTCCAAGCTGCTGCAGTCTCCACCGCCGTTTAGGAACGAAAGCATACACCTCTCCCTTCCAGTTGGCTTTGGTGGGGCCAACCAAGTCGCAATGTATGCGTTGACCAAACTTCGCCGCACACTCGTCCTCATGCTTACGAGCCGCTGGTTTCTTGATGGTTTTGGCTTGTACACAGATAGAAAACCATAGGACAACTAAGATCTGCAGGTCTGCGAGATAAACAGTGGTTTTCAACTTTGGAGCTCGCATTGCTGGCAGTTGGAGCGCATGCGAGGGGCTCAAGTTCTCTAAGTCCCAATGCCGGTCGTCAGAACTTTGTGCATTGACAGCAAACCGCGATGCTCCAGAATCCAATGCCCATGCCGTTGATGCGAGCTTCGCACATGCGCTTGAGAGTTCCACTGGCATGTCAACAACTGCTGCTTGAAATTTCTTTGCCAAGAAATGTTTGAAAGCTTGGGCAAAAGCATCTTGTACTGTTGCGGCGGTTGGTTGTCTCGAAAAATGCAAACCTGACAGCCGCAAGTGACTTTCGATTTCGTATTTTCATCCTTGCTTTTCTTGCCTTTCTCAGGCCCTTTGCTGCGGCAACGGTGC
>CAJNDT010000025.1:620715-738215 GCA_905221615.1 Symbiodinium sp. CCMP2592 | reverse complement strand
GGGATGGCCATGCGGCGTGCCACGTCAGTCCTGCTTCGCAGTCTGCGCCGGATCCCGCGTGCTTTTCATGTGGGCCATTGAGGGCCTGTTTGTGGGGTCGCCCAGCCCAAGACCCCCAGATGAACAAGCGAAGACTTGCCCCAAACATCAAACCCAAGAGGCCCCAGATCTCGAAATGAAGGCATAAATCGTCAAACACAGTCATAATGCAGCACGGGATCCCGTTCTACAGTCGTTCAAACAGCTTTCCCCCAAACGAGGCTGTATCAGGCTCAATGGAGGCCACAGGATCAGCCATCGTTCCAGAACCCCTCTAGATAAGAAAACGGGACTCTGGCATTTTCTTATTCTCCTTCGTTCCAGAACCCACCTAAACAAGAAAACGAGATTCTGGCATTGTTTTATTCTCCTTCGTTCCAGAACCCACCTAAATAAGAAAAGGGGATTCTGGCATTTTTTCTCCTTTGTTCCAGAACCCACCCAAATAAGAAAACTAAACTTTTGCATTTTTTCATTCTCCTTCGTTCCAGAACCCACCTAACTAAGAAAACAAGACCCTGGCATTTTCTTATTCTCCTTCGTTCCAGAACCCACCTAAATAAGAAAACGAGACTCTGGCATTATTTCATTCTCCTTCGTTCCAGAACCCACCTAAATAAGAAAACGAGACTCTGGCATGTTCTTATTCTCTTTCTGGCATGTTCTTATTCTCTTTCGTTCCAGAACCCACCTAAATAAGAAAACGAAACTCTGGCGTGTTCTTATTCTCCTTCGTTCAAGAACCCAAAGAAAGACCGCGAGCATGACAGAACGAAACAAGAAAATGAGACTCGCGGACGAGGGTACCCTGGCTTTCTTATTTTAACAGTGCTTGGTATTTTATGTAAAACCCTATCAATCGCAAAATCCAAAGCCTTGTTTTCTTCATCCAATGTGTTTTTAAGTAGTGCTGTCGCTGTCGGAGGGTTTTGTAGACTGTGAGCATTTGTTTTGAAGGTCCTGACACTTGGCACACCCATCTTGCCACGTCTGCCAGATTGCAGCCACCGCGTTGCTGCAATTTGTTTTTTCTGCCCTTGATTGGGGAAGCACGTGAGTGAAGTTCAGCTGCGCAGAACCGATTTGCAGTTCTTTTTTTGAGATTTTTGGTCTAACAGTTTAATATGCGTCGCGTCACGTATTCTCTACACTTAATTCTTGGTTGGAGTGTACAAAATTGCGGTCGGATGAGTGAGATGTCTGGTGTGGTTTGAAACACAACGACGTGGATATGCTGTGCAGTTGGAGAAAAGTTCTGTGCTGATGTGCGCCTGTGAACGCGGGAAAACGGCGCCACAGTTCGTGTGGGGGCGTCGCTGTCGCCCAGTCTCATAGCAGTCACTACTGTTCCGGCCCCCCGCTCGGAAGTCTTGACGCGGTTCAAAGCCGGAGTTCGACCTGCCTATTTCCGCACGTATGGCCTCCGACAGTTTGATTTCGTCGTCAAGTTGGTTTTCAAGTTAGCTACTCAGTACTCTGCCGTACGTGATCCGCCTCTGGATACGCAACACTTTGAAGTTGTCAAGGCTTTGTGCTGCGATGTCATGCTCGTGTCCTCGTTGACACAGGATGGGCGCGCCAAGCCTTCTGCCGCATCGCGTGACGATGCCGTGATTGCTGTCGCTGAGAGGCGCAAGCGCGCAGCGTACCCCGAGTTGTAGCGACCGGGGCCCTAGCGCCTGTGCATCCTTGCGTGCGAGGCTGACGGGCGCTAGAGCTCGAGCCGCCTCGTCGCCCAGCACGCACGGCTTCGACCCCAACACTCCCGGCCATCCATCTCTCCTACGTTCGCAGGCGGGTTCGCATGCTGGCGCATAACTGACAGCCCTTCTTTCCGAGGCAGCACGCACGCTGGCGCGTGCGGAGATGCAGATCGCCTTGTTACGGAGGCTGCGACTCCCGCTTCCCGTGACACACTTTCGCTACTTTCGCTGTGGAGGCAGGGCTCAACATGGATGCGGAGGGGAGGTGGACCCTTGTGGGGATCACGAGCTGGCGATCACGCACTAGCATGCCTGCGGACCGGCGTCCTGGCGGCGCGAGCTAAGCTGGTGGAGTATGCTTGGATCCAGGTCAGCAATGGCTCGCCACACCACAGCTCCCAACGTACAACTTCGTACAACCCAACGACAGCAGGCATCTCGACCGACATGCCGGACAGCCGCTCGTATCATTGTGATTCCATTGTTTTCAACAGCATGATGCAAGGTATAGTGCCTTGGCTGCACCAATCGCAGGCGTTGGTCAGTGACCTCGACGCTCCCGCCAATTTTCTTATCGGTAGACCGGCCACTGTCAACCCTGACTGGGTCGGTGACTGGTCGCTGCCTCCTGAGCGCCAAAGGCTCACAGTCCTCGGTTCCCCGCTCGGGCATGATCGATTTGTCGCCTTGCAGCTGCAACGCAAGCGGGAGGAACACAACAAGCTGCTGCAGCGCCTCCCTCAACTCGAGGACTTGCCGGCCGCGTGGCTGTTACTGCACTCCTGCGCCTCCCCTCGCGCTAACTACTTGCTGCGAGTACTGCCCCCGCACCTCACCGCCTCCTTCGCCGAAGCACACGATGACGCAATCGGGCACTGCCCTCGCCGCCTTGCTTGAACGAGGGGACGCGCCGCTCCCCGCTACCAGCCTCACGACAGCCCGGCTGCCCTTTCGACTCGGAGGCCTTGGGCTGCGGTCCGCTGTCGCTGACCGCCACACCGCGCATTGGGCATCGTGGCGCGACACACTGCCCGTCATCCGCCGCCGGGCCGCTGCCGCAGCTGACCGCCTCCTCAGTACGCAGCAAAGCGATGTCCCACTCCCGTGCGCTGCTGCCGCGGCACAGGCTCGGGCCCGCGTCTGTGACAACGGCTACGACGCACCAGCATGGTCCGCTGTTAGTGGAGGAGCCGAGGCGCCCTATGTTCGCGGACGAGGTGAGGAGCCAACCGACCCTTTCCGCGGCTGGCAACGGGTCGCTGCCCGAGCTAGCGATGAGCGCATCTGCGAGTTGCATCTTTCTAACCTTCCCCCTGCATCTCGCGCACTGCTGCTGTCGCAAGCTGGGCCTTTGCAGCCCGCGCCATCACCGCCTTGCCGACGCGGTGCGATCTCACCCTCCCTAGTGCCCTGTTCCGGGTGCGTTGCTCCTCCGGCGCCTGCGCCTGCCCTTGCCACTCGCGCCTCGCCACTGCCGCTGCCATGGACTGCTCGACCCGCTTGGCGACCACCGGTCCGCGTGCGCCACATCCGGCCCAGGCGTAAACGCCGGGACACTACCCCGAGCTTGCCCGGGCACGCCGGTGCCGACTCGTTGTAGTAGGTGTCGAGGTTGGAGGCAGGTTCGGGGCAGAGGCTGCCCAGTTGCTCCGACTCCTGGCGCGCCAGCGAGCCGAAACCGTCCCTGCCCACCTCCGCCGGACCGCCATCAACGCCTGGGCAGCGCGCTGGTCCGGCCTCCTTGCAGTCGCCGCGCAGCGAGCGTACGCTGCCTCGCTGCTTGAATTCTTCCTGCTGCCGAGCCGAGCGAGGGCACTGAGCCCGACCTGCATGAGGTCCTCGCTGACGCCAGGTGGCTCCAGGAGGTCCCGGCCAGCCGCCTGCCCCCACGCTAGCTGCAATGTGGTGCCCTGAGTGCACCCTTTTTAGTGGTAGGCAACGGTAGGTCATCAAACTCTAAGTCGACCGGACACGTTCTGCTGTCGCAAAAAGGTGCGCCGGAAAAAAAAAAATCTGAGGTCATGCAACACTTGCGGGTGCCGCAATGGGTCACACAGTATGCAGTCCACCTTTTGTACGGGCGCCGCTCGCTGCACCACATCCAAGTCTTCTTATTATACCTCCACTTTGCGCATGACGCAAGGATGGCTATGCGGCGTGCCACGTCAGTCCTGCTTCGCAGTCTGCACGGGATTATGCGGCCATTGCGGGCCTGTTTGTGGGGTCGCCCAGCTGACCACGCTACGCTCTCGCCTCCTGCAAGTGTAAGTCGTGTGTACTCCCTGGCCAGGCGCCTGCGCTGGAACAGGTTGGGGCACTCAATGCGTCACCCTGCACAGGTTCGACCATAGTTCTTGGTTTTTTCCCACCGATACAGGATAGCAATCGCAAGCTTGCCATTGTTCCTCCCAACTCTCACGTGCTGGGTATTGGACATGGCACGTTATCTGTTGCCGGGTCTGCCTTCACACTTGTTTGCCACACGCCCAGCAAGTTATTCCGCCAGATGCTAGCATGCAACAACCTAACTATGCTGACCAGTCGTGCCAACTTGGCCCCCGATTGCGTACGGGGCCACGGCTCACGGCGGTGCCCTTTGCTGTGACGCCCGCGACGCTGGCGTCGCCTCTAAAGCGTGATGGGCTCCCGCACCCGCGAGATGCCCATGCTGACGGCACGGCACCTTCCGTCAAGGCTCGCACATGCGCTTCGTCCGCAGTCTCGTCACGTCCGGTTTCGAATGCGAGTGCCGCCAACGTTGCGCCAGGCAGCAGCGGCGGGCTGGGCTCGGCGGTGGTGGGCCCTGCTTTCCGTCGCGATGCAGCGAGCGGTGCTGTGCTCAGGCTTGCCGACGCAGCCGCCCCTGCCACAGCCCTGTTGCGTATAAGAAAGGTGCACATTTCCCCGTGAAACTGCTGGCAACTCGGAAAAAGATGCGCGAACAAAACTTGATTGCGATGCCCGGGGTGATTCCGGATGGTCCGAAACGATAAGTATCTGTTTGACGAATGTCGCCAGCACAAACAATAATTTGTGTGTTTGTTGAGGGCTGCTGTCTGTGACGATGTTGAATGCCGGTGACATAAGCTGATGCTGCTGATGTTGTTGTTGCTGCAGATTCATCCTTACGCTATGTGGCACATCATCTAGCGAACTGTAATGCATGTCACCATCAACACTACACAGCTCACCACCTTCAAATCAAGCTCCAAACAACCCTGAAAGGGTTAGGGACAAAGAGGGAAAGAGGATACCGGATTATACCCTCACAACCCCACTCCAAACCCCAAACTCCGAAGTTCAAAAACCCTTGCCGAGACCTCGGTACACTTCTCGATTTGTGCACCATGCTTGAGCCACAACGTGGCGTGTCGTCCTTGCGCAGGGGCCATGCTTCAATGGTCCTGGCAAGCGTGTCATCCTTGCGTCAGGGGCCATGCTTCACTGGTCCTAACAATTGCCTTAGTACACTTCTCGATTTGTGCGGATCGGCCGTGCAAACACACTCCTCCTCACGCGAGCGTGTCTGAGTGAGCGTGCCAACCCGTTCTGCACTCGAGATGCACAAAGGTCAAACAAAAGATCGTATCAAGATTGATGCCTGAGAGATGCTGGACTATTCCTTCGGCAACACTCGGCAAACTATCACATGCTACATTTCGGAATCTCATTGTTCATCGAAGGTTCAAGCGAGCTCGGGCTAACTCCAGAGCCGATCGTTTCAGCGTCTTTGTCAGCGCATCCGCTGGTAGCTCATTTCCCGACATGTGCTGAATGTCAAAACCCTCGAGGACAGCTTGATCACGGACATACGAACACCTGATACCTACCGTTCTGGTTCTCGTGGTAATCAATGCACCGTTTTCGCGCACCAGGTTGATGACACATGCGGCGTTATCACTGAACAAGCACATCTCCTGATCTCCAGTGATTGCACTCAGCAGGTGTTTGATCTGAGCTCCACTTTGACATGTGGTTGCGGCTGCATCTACCTCAGCCTCGAATGCCGACCACGCGCACGTGGTTTGACGACAAGACCGCCACATCACTACATGATTTCCCCATGCAATCCATACGCCTGATCTGGACCTGGATGCTCCTGTTGCCCAAGAGGCATCACCATAACAGTTCAAGCATTCTTTCACTGCATCGGTGTAGTCGTAGCGCAGCTTTACATGTTCAGTACCTTTCAAGTACCTCCACGCTCGCGTGCAAAGCTGAAGAACCTTTGCAGGATCAATTGTTTGCAGACTCGCCAGTGTGCCGACATATGCACTCAGATCCGGTCTGCTACGTAGGCACACCCACTGTAGACAACCCAGTTCTTTCTGGCACATCTTCAAATCAGCATAGAACTGACCCGTGTGCTCCTTTGGCATCCACACACCTTCTTCTACATCAGGAAGATTATCACAACCCCCCATCGTGCTCCATCCACGTTTCTTTTACTCTGTGGAAATCCAAGCGTGTTGATGCAAGTAGATCCCGGTGGCATCCCTTCCCATCTTCATGCCGAGGAAAGATAGCTCATCCTTCACATTAACGGGCGTACGTTCCAGCATGATTGTTTCCCCAACAATGAGGTTCATGTGAGGATTTGGGAGGATTCCTTGAACCTTCAAGTCCCACAAACCGGACAGCTTTGCCTTCAGCCTAGCACAGATTTCCAAATCACCAATGATCAGCGCGTCATCCACGTACATGACCATGGCGCCCTGGATCTCTCCACTCGAGTCTCGAATCAACCATGTCCCTGACTCCAGGCTTTCCAAGTTCAGCAATCCGTGTTCATGGTGAGGAAGCGGCTCCAATGTTACACCATCTAGTTCGCCATTTCGCTCCAGCTCCCACTGACGTGGCGACCTCCGTAATCCGTAAATTGCTTTCCGGGCACGCCAGATAAAACCGTTTTCAAGGAGGCCAAGCTTGTACAGGATACTCGGCGGCTGAATGAGCACCGGTTTCGCATCCGGACTTCGATCAAGTCTGGCATTCAGGAATGCGCATGAGATGTCCAGGACCACCGCCGTCATGTTGGTAGGACGCCTCGCCAGTAGTGAAAGCAAGATTCTCACGGTCTCCGCACCTGGATTTCCTGCAAAGTTTTCTGGATCATGTGCCTTTGAGTCCTTCTCGAAGTTTCCACAAGCAACTAGCCGGACTCTAGGATTCCAAGCTTGCTGAATGAGAGCAGCGATTTCCGAAGCACCCATGTCCGATCTGATGATTACCTCCGAATCCTCCATTGGCTTCTTGGTTAGCACCAGCTTACTCGGAACCGGCTTTGCCTTTGGGAACTCGCTCTGCCGAACTTTCTCCAGCACATTCTTGGTTTCCATGGTGTCTAGCTCCTTGTTGAGTCCTGCCATCCACTTGTTGAGCTCCCACTCCGGAGTCGATGGATTCACGAACACCCCTGCGTCAGCAGTTTCTGTGACCATCAAGCGCTGAGATGTTGCCTCATCCTTAATCATCTGCTGTTCCACCTTGTTGGAATAGATCACATACTTGGTCTTGGTGTTTTCAGGATTTGGCCTTTCAGCTTTAGCCACCCCTACCCTGGCTTCACCGTCAGGTTCTTCTTCTTCCACTGGAGTCACCAAGAACCCATGACCGAACAATCCAAACAAGTGCTTCTCAGCCTCGGGCACCAAATGTTTTTTGAAGCGCTCCCTGATGATCTCAGATGCAGTGTTCCCGTCGTTCCACGGCTAGATTTCCCCTACCGACTCTTCGACCGTAATCATGTCAGAAGGTGGAGCCTTCCATCTCACATCCCCAGTGGTGCTCACCCACACAGTTTGGTCTTGGGAGCCTCGCTCAAGTCGCCATCGGACCGCCTCAACATCCCTAAGAATTGGCATCTGCGTCACACGCACAGTGGTCCTACCGTCCCGTGTTACCAGAACCCGAGCCCCACCAGGCGTTCGCTCATCATTGGCCAGGAATAGGCCCTCCTCTGCTCTAGGTTCGAATGGATGCCCTGCGGAGCTTGTTGGCTTTCGCACAAACACTGTGTCGCCCATTTTTGGGCGGTCCCTCGGGACCAGAAGTTTCAATGCCCTACATCGCCGCAGGAAGGTGGCTTCCAGCACTGTCTCGTCCCAGAGTTGCAAAGGGAATTGCGCATGCAGCAACAGGGATCCCGCCGCTGCCTAAGCAATCCTACAAGCCTCTCTGCCCGACCATTCTGCTGTGGCGTGTATGGTGCACTCATCGTGGGCCACACACAACACTGCTCCACTGCTTTCTGAAATGCTCCTCCCACGAACTCCTTACCAGCGTCACTGTGGATACGGAACACTGGGGGAACACCCTGAGCAAGCGATACAATCCGGCACATCACAGAGGTCAAAGCTTTAGCCACCTCTTCAGTTTGTTTGGTGAACAACAGCCTCGAAAACGGAATGTCAACACCGTCCTTTCTGCTCAAGTTTGCAACCATGAAGTAGCGATGTCCTGAAAATGCGGCTGGATGGGGACCTGACAGGTCCATGGACAAAGTGCCCTCACCGATCTCTTCCGGAGTCAATCGCCTGCACTTGCGCTTATGACCGTGGGCCTCAGCACAGCTGGGACAATGACGCTCGTACAACCCTTGTGCACACTTCCTCCTGAGTAGCTCAATCGCCCTTTGTTGCGAGTCTTCATCAAAGCTTGATACCGGGTTCACAGCTTCAGCGCTTCGGACACTCCATGGCTGCACGGATGAGTCTAAGGCCCGGACTAGCGATACTCCACAATGCTCACAGCGACCCGACATACCGGAGGAAACAAACCCTTCATATCCGGAACAGCCCTCACCCTCATCCTCATCATCGAGATCATCTGGATGCGTTCTGCTGTTCTCCTGGGCTCCATGATCTGAAACCTCACTGACTGCTGGATGCGCCATGGCCTTGCCCTGGCTCGCGACTGCAACTGCGGCCTTGGATGAAATCTCTGGAAAAATCTCTGGTAGGTTGAAACCCAATTGTCTCAACCTGTCTGTCATATCCTGATCAAGATGCTGCAGCTGCCTAGCCGTGTAACCGACCACCGTTGATCGAACACCCCGATGCTGATCAGCTCCATGCCATTGTCTTGGGTCAAAGATGTGTGCCTTTTGACATACATCTAGCAGCACTCCAGTTTTGACTTCATCCTGCGATACACGTCTCCTGACCGTCCCAGCTGAATTGAAGCCGTAGCCATTTTGGCTCAAGCTCGAACTCGTAGCCGTAGTCGGAGGGGCTTCCTGCGAGCGCATGCAACCTGTCTGCGTCACTTTGAACCTGGGTCGCAACTCTGTCACAGCCGCTTTGCAAGGAGAGTACTTGGTAATCCGAGCGGCCGACTTTCTGGCAGCAGGGGGGGGGATTGCCTCCGAGCAACCTCCCCCAGACCAACCGGCACCTGCTGCACCGCAGCGCCAGCCACCGCCACCTCCAGCGCCCCGGCGCCGGCCCCCTGCGGACACGGACGTGCCGGGACCGCGCCCGCACCAGGCCGCCAACCACCGCAAGAAGACACACCGAGGGGGCAAAAAGTGGCGCCGGGCTTCCAAAAAGAGCGCTGCTCCCTGACTGAGCTGGCCTCCGGCGCCTGCTTCACGCGAGCGTGGCTTGCGCTCGGCCGCTGCCTCCTGCGAGGCTTGCGGCGCGCTGCCGGGTTCGCGGTCAGTCGGGCCCTGTGCCAGAGGTTTGCCTGCCTTTTTTTTTGGTTTGTTCTACGTGTGCGCATTTTGCCGATCCGTCGAGCTTTGCGGCTTCACTTGCCGCTGCTCGTGCCAGGGCCCCAGCTCTTGCTAGCTTTTGTGCCACTGCCTGCACCAGGGCTTTGCGCGCCGCCGCTGCCCACCGGTGCGCTTGTTTTTCTGTTGCCCGCAGTCCTGGCCGGCTAAGGTTGTGAGGCGTTCGACACCTTGCAGCTTGCCTCCCAGGCTCTACAATTTTTCGCTGTCGAGCCTTGCGTGCCAGCGCTGCTCCGCGGCCAGGTTGCTAGCACTTCCCCCGTGAACTGCGACATCGTTTCGGGACGAGGTCTCCACTCTGCCACGGCCAGCTCTGCAAAGCTCCAGGGGCTGTTGCTGTTGCGCCGTGCCCGGCTGTTGTGAGCCGGCTGTACATACTTGCCGCACCACACGGTTCCTCACCCACACTGCCGGACAAAAGTGGTGTGCTTTTCCCTAACCGACTAAGTTGCCATGTCTTCACCAACGCCTCCGGACTGGGGAGATACCCTCCAAGACGTCACGCCCATTCATGTGCCCTCATCGCCCCCTACAGTGGATGTACCCGGTGACGTTACCCCAGGGTTTGACGCGCCAGCTCGTGCGGCATGCCCCGTTTGCTTGGAACCCCCTGCCACCGAACCAAATGCGCACGAGACCGCCTACCCGTGCTGCGGTGCCTTCACCCACCTCGGCTGTATGGTGAGGGCTGCCCGCTTGCATGGCAGGTGCCCCAACTGCCGCGCCGCTATCGACCACCTCCCCCGCGAACCGAGCGTTGCTGCTCGTTGCCAGGAGCTCGGGATCGACCTCGATCCTCCTCCTGCGCGAGCCCCACCACGCAGCACTGCACACGCTGAAGTGCGTGATTACGCCACGCGAACGTTCTCTCGTGCGGACGCCGCAGAACCTTCGGAGCCTGCACACGTACGCGCTGTTTGTTGCCGCCGCCTGGCTGGGCCCGCGTTGGGGTTCGTCGAGCTGCCGGACAACCGTATGCACTGGGCGCCGGTCCCGCACCGTGGGCCCAATGGGATCGCAAGCTGGACGGCAGTGTGGCTGTGCATGCGCTGCTCCAGCGAGCTGGCATGGGAGCGAGTTCAAGTCCCCGGCCCGGCCCCCGCCTGCATGCGGTGCAACGTGCCCATGCTGTGGGAGGTTGACATGAACTCACACACCGAGCGGTGGGTGTGTAGTCGTTGCCCCACCGCGGGACCAACGCGAGCAATCTCTCTTCAAATTCCCGCCCAGTCCAGAACAGAACCGAGGCCAGTGCAGCCTACCCAGCGCCCACCGCCACCCCGGCAGGCCGTCGCCGATCTTGCACAAGCGCCCCCACCGTCACTGCCGTTCACCCAGCATACCAACTCACGCATTTACGTGCCTTTGCTGCTCCACGCAGCTGGCATGGTTTCGCCCGAGACGCGAGACGCATGGACTGCAGATGCTTCCATTGGGGACTGGTGGCGACGCCAGGTGGAGGCCGCCTCCGCGCGCCCGTTTCTCCCTGTACACGATACCATCGCCGCCATCGCGTTCGTCGCACAAGCACGTGGGGACGACCTTAGCCAATCGGCCCCTTTCCAGCGACTAACCGCGTGGGCGGCACCTCGCTCCGCCGGCGCCGAATCCCTCAGTACTTTGCTGCACGCCGTCGCTGTGCCGGAGGAGGGCCACTACTTTCCGGCTGCGATACAGGAGGGGCTGCTCACCCTTCTGCTAGGCCACAACGGCGCCTCCACCTTGGAGCGCGATATAGCCGCACTTCGCCAGCCCGACTTGTCGCCCCTGCAGCTGCAGCCGCCGCCATCTCCGGCTGCGCCACACGCCCGCTGTGAGGCGCCCGCCCCACAGGCCGTGCCAGCATCGACAGCACCACGACGAGAGCGCACACACATCGCACTGACAGGCGCGACGGACACCGCACAAGCCGACCACGCTGGCGGAGATCCCTCCCACACTGCCGACGACGTTGATGCCGTAGCCTCACAGGGAGGGGCAGGCCATTCAGCCGTTGCTGGCATCTCGGCTGCTGCGTGGTCCAGCCTCGATGCTGTCGACCTCGCTGCCGAGTTCGGCACGCCCGTGCCTACCATGCAAAGTGTGCCGGCCTTCTTGCGGGCTGGCGTGCGACAAGCGCTCGTCTTCGCACTCCGTGCCCTCCGTGAAGCATACACGCGCGGCACGGCCATTCAGCAGACCCGAGCATGGAAGCTCTTCTTACTCGCACCGCGCCTGCTGCTCCACCGCGCTCGCGAATCGGGCACAGTCGGCCGCGAGGCGCTCCTGCAGCGAACGCGCGACTTCCTTGCTGGCCGCTGGGAGGCTTTGCTCGGGGCTACGCACGCCGCCGCGGCCGCACCGCGCGCTCGCATCGCAGCCGACGCCACGGCTGCCGACAATGAAGCAAGTCGCGAGCGGCGTCGGGCACTCGCGTGCGCCAACGTGCGGCGGGGAGAAGTCTCGCGTGCGCGTGTCGCCCTGACTTCAGCAGCTATCGCACCAGGGACAGAAGAAACATTCGCCGCATTGTCCGATCCTGAGCGGCGCCCGCCAGAGCCCCTGCACGACGTGCCTGCCGCCCTGCTCAACTTCCAACCGGATGCACCAGCCGTGCTCACCGACGCCGCCGTCGCTCAAGCTCTGCGGACCGCCAGGCGAGGCACCGCTGCTGGGCTGTCGGGAGCCACGTGTGAGCACTACAAGCTGTTGCTCGACGACGCTGAGGCGCTCGAGCTGTTCACGTACGCGGCCAACCTCCTTGTCGCCGCGCACGTCCCTGCCGACGCGGCAAACGCCATCGGCCTGTCACGCCTTACTGCGCTTAGCAAGCCCGGCGGAGGCGTCCGCGGCATCGCCACTGGCGACACTTTCCGGCGCCTCGTGTCTCGCAGCCTTGCGCGGATGTTTGCTGACACCTTCGACGAGGCCACCCGACCGTACCAGTTTGCCTTACAAACCAGGGCCGGCACCGACGCACTTACAGGAATGCTTCGCGCCGCTGTCGATCTCGACTCTGCGGCCACCGTCGTGTCACTTGATGGCCGCAGCGCCTATGACACGATCTCGCGCACCGCGTTCCTCAGCAAGCTGCACGCCGTTGCCCCGGCACTCCTCCCGTTTGTGCGCCTCTGGTACGGACAGCAGTCCACGTACTTTTGGTGGGACGCCGATGGGCGGCGGCGAACCATCCATCAGGGAGAAGGGTGCGAACAGGGAGACGCCCTGGCACCTGCGCTGTACGCCCTGGGCCAACACGACGCCCTCGTCGCCGCAGACGCGCAGCTGCGCCCCGGCGAGTGCCTCGCTGCCTTCCTCGACGACGTCTACGTCGTCACGACACCGGCCAGAGCGCGCGAGGCGCTTGACGTTGTCACTTCCTCCATCGAGACCCGGGCGGGCGTCGCCGCAAACCTCGGCAAAACCCGGGTGTACAACCGTGATGGAGGGCCGGCTCCGCCTGGCATAGCCGACCTCGGCACGAACGTTTGGCGTGGCGACGCACCGGAGGAGGAGCGTGGGTTTGTTGCCCTGGGCACCCCGCTCGGGCACCCACGGTTTGTCGCCGCCCACACCAGTGCTCGTCTGCTCGAGGAGGCGAGGCTGCTGCAGGAACTCCCCCTGCTGCCCGACCTCCAGTGTGCATGGCTCCTCCTAGCCATGTGCGCCTCGCCGCGTGCTGACCACCTTTTGCGCACACTCCCGCCCGACCTCTCCGCCGGCTATGCGCGTGGCCACGACGATGCCGTCTGGCGATGCCTGCTCGCGCTGCTGGGCGAACAAGACGACGCTGATCCCGAGGTTGCTGCGGCACGTCGGCTCGCCATGCTGCCGGCCCGTTTGGGCGGCCTGGGCCTTCAGTGCGCCGAGCGTACCGCCTCTGCAGCTTACTGGGCCGCCTGGGCTGACGCACTGCCCGTCTTGCGCGCGCGCCGCCCCGATGCAGCAGCAAGGTGCCTCGCAGAACTCGCTGCAGGTCCAGCTGCTGCTGCCGCCTGCCTGCGAGCTGCCGACGAGGCTGGCCGCGTGCTCGAAGGTGCCGGATGGCAGGGCCGCCCATCTTGGCACGATGTACACAACGGCCTGCGCCCCGCACAATGCGACCTTCCTGAGCCTGGCGAGAGGTGCCAGGGATGGCAGCACCACGGTTCCCGCGCCTGCTCTACCCACTTTCGCGAGACCGAGCTGCTGCCTACCCTGCTACCCCCTGCCCAGGCCATGCTGCGTTCGCAGTCCGGGCCGCACGCGGCTGCGTGGCTCAGTGCCATACCGAGCGAGGCTGGCTCCGCTCTGCCACCGGACCGTATGCTCATAGCACTGCGGCGGCGGCTGCGGTTGCCCTTGCCGGTCGCTCCACACAGATGTGGCACACACGGGCACGGGTGTGGCGCCGCTGTAGACGCGTACGGCGATCATCACGCCGCGTGCCCGCGTACCGGCTTGCTCGCCCGCCGAGCCAAGCCCCTCGAGCATGCTTGGGTGCGCATCGCGCGCGAAGCTGTTGGACCAGAGGGCCAGGTAGTGCCCCAGCAGTGGCTGGCGCGCACGTCCGCCCCTGCTGTTGACCCAGCCGATCGCCGCCGCCTCGACCTTGTCGTCTACGGGGCTACTCCACTTGGCGAGGCGTTGTGTTGCGACGTCACACTCGTGTCCCCTCTGACGCGTGAGGGACGGGCCCACCCTTCTGCTGCCACGCGCGACGGCGCTGCCATTGTCGTCGCAGAGGGGCGCAAACGTGTGGCCTACCCTGAGCTGCTGCGACCCGGGCCGCAGCGTCTTTGTGTCCTTGCCTGCGAAGCTGGGGGACGCTGGAGCGCTGAATCCCTACGCCTGGTCACCCAACTCGTGCGACTCCGAGCCCAGCGCGCTCCTGCCGCCCTGCGCCCTGCAGCCAGGCAGGGCTGGCTGCGCCGCTGGTGGGGCCTCTTGAGCGTGGCTTTGCAAAGCACACTTGCTGCCACGCTGCTCGGAGCGCCGTACATCGCTGGCGCCATGCCTGGCGCGCAGCACCCGCCACTCGAGGACGTACTGCACGATGCAGTGCCTCCCAGCCCCAGCCGCCTCGGCCCGTAGCGCGCAGGTTGCACGGGGACTTGGACTTGCGAGTTAGGCGGACGTAAAAAGGTGCGAAAAAAAAAAAAATCTTCAATCCACAGCTTGCCACCCTCAAATTTGGAAATTCCCACGATTCCCGCCACTGACCCCACAGCGTTCGTAAGGTCTCTGTGCGGACGCAGGGTAGCATCGATTGCCAGTGAGATCGTGGTAAACGTCAAAGTCGGCAACTCCTGTCTAATGAATCTGACCAGTAACCTTGTCAAGAAAGGTCGTTCGCGGGTAACAGTGGTGATCCCTGTAACTCCCCCGTGGCAAAACATTCCGAATATCCAGATTTGTACTCGGTCTTGATCTGGATTCACCAACATATCCTGCCTATGCGTTCTTTGACCCTTCAAGTGTGCCTCCCGGATAAGTCGCCACACATCCTCATGCGATATACTGTCACGACTCAAAAGCTCTCTAGCTCTAGACTCTGACTCCCAAATTGCCTTTGTGATCTCCTCGCTCTCTTCGGTTGTCATGCGGTATGCTTCTTCGTTCCACACAGCCTCGCTCAACTCCTTGATGGAACATGTTTGGCAACTCTTCCACTCAAGAGCTGTCTCTGTAGCTGCGCGTGCAACTGTTGGCCTGTGTCTGAAGTGTTTCGAGAGCATAATCCGGATGGGTTTGAAACTCTCCCAATCAAGGAAAGGCAGCCCATTTTGAATCCTGCAATCCACATGTTGCTCATGCCCTTCACCGTCAAGATAAGATACGGTCGCTGCCTCCCGATCCCATTTGAAAGTTCCACCAGCTTCCACGAGCCGTCGAACACTCAACAGCCAGTCCCTACTATCCTCAGTGGACTTGATGCACAACTCTCCATCCCTGGTTCTAAGCGCGGCTACTCGATCACCACTCGCAGTTACAACGGCTGTGTGGGTGCATCCGCTTTCCTTTATATCTGCAAGCCAAGGACGAATAGTCTCATTCGCACCCGAATCCACCAACACCGACGGCTGCTGACTGATCACTGCACTTCCAACTGGTTGATCGATACACTCAAGTCTGCTAGCGGTGATTGGCTCAGCCTTAGCTCCAACCAACATGGGAGGTTCAAAATCAAGCTCTTCCTCAACACATACACAACGCATGGCTGTCGGCATTGTTGCTCCTCCTCGAGGTGCTCTCGCCACTGCTCGTGCTTTTGGAAATGCTGTAGGGGCTGTAACGAATGGAACCTGGAATGCTCTAGCTACTGCTTTCGCTGCTGCTTTGGGTACTGCGGTGACAGCTTCAATCGCCTGAATCTCGTTTGCTCTCCAAGCGTAAGCTGCAGCCTTAGCTAGAGGAGTTATCGGATAACCTATCCTAGGGAAACCCTGATGCAACTCCGGAGGCGGCGCCGTGATCGTCGGTGCTCTCGCAACTGGAGGACTGCTTGCTGAGGCTGCTGTACTCAGTTCCCGATTTGGCCACGGAGTGACAATGGGACGAACTCGCCCTCTAATCACTGCAGCCCTGCGCTCTCTTCCAGTCTCCTCCTCAAGGAGCCACACCACAAAGACATTCCGAATGATGCCATCCTCAAACAACACTGGCGTCACATCGCACCTCAACATCACCACATCTTCCGTCACAGGGATCACTCCCTGTTCGTTGTCATCAAGATAATCATGTTCAATCGTCCACCAGACAGGCCACATAATGGAGTTTGGATTGGCTTCAATCTGGAACTCGGAAGTGGCATGTGACTGAATGTGACCAGGCCTCGTCCACATGATGAAATCTTCAATCGTCAAGTTTAACACCCATAGACGAAGTGGATGCAACTGCCGGGGCTGGTCTTCACCAGTCTGGCCCTCTTCCTCTGAAGACGGCTCTGCGCTGGAGAAATCGCCACGCTCTACTTCCGACCACTCTGGCGTATCACCCTCAGCTCTCATAGGAATCTCTGATTCAAGCGACTCTGACTCGCTAAGATCGTCACTCTCGCAGTCCAGACTCTGTGCCATCATGATGCGTGGAGCTGCTGACCCGGATGAAGTCGGTCCTACTGCACCAACCAATGATGGAACCTCCTCTGATGCTGCGCTTGCAATGGTCACTACTGAAGAAGCCTTGGCTGATGCTGCTGCTTTGGCCGCCTTCTTTTCAGCCTTAACCTTAGCCTTCGCTTCCGCAGCGGCTTTAGCTTTTGCTTCCTCAGCCGCCCTTGCATCTGCAATGGCTTTCGCGTCACCCTTACCAGCTGATTTCCCCTTTTCAGAAGAAGATTTTCCAGCATCCTTCCCATCTTTGCCGCTTTTGCCTTTGGCCTCCTTCCCTTTGTTTGAAATCTTTTCATGTCTGAACTCGCAATTTGCTCCTTTTAGGCAACCTCTGGCAGTATTGAAGTACGAGCACAACGGCCTTGCACCGACACCCTTTCCCCCAGTAGCCTGATTTGCCGAAGGAATAGCGTATTCATCTCCCTCATGTTTCCGAGCATCCTTGGACGACGACGACGTCTGTTCCTCAGCTTGAATCCGGGTACATTCGGCTTCCAATACCTGAAGGAACGATGTCACTCCGTCGTGGGATGGTACCTGGATGTTGTGCTGCAATCTCAACAAGCTCAACCTTGTTCCCAACAAAGCATGCTTTTTCTCAAGCTGTTGGCACAAGCTGTTCAATGCAGCAATTGACTCATGAGGGGCTTGTTCTGGGACTCCTAAATGATCAGCGCGTTGCTTGGCCAGTCTCCACCTCCTGAGTGTAGCAAGCAGCTCCTTGCAAGATGATGCCGTGGGAAGTTGCCGAAGGAATCTCTGTAACGACACTTGCTCAGTAATACCTCCTGGCATCAACACTTCGCTCACTGTCTCCATTAATGCAATCGTGGATACCGCCTCATTTGGGGTACCCTTCTCAAGAGCCGGTTGCTTCAAAGAAGATGGGATTGCCTTAAGCAGAGGTAGGCTCAAACGGGTTTCCATCTCCCGCTCCTCCTGATGGACTGCTGGCAACGTTGACTCACAACCATCCCTCAAACGCTTCTCATAATTGGTCTGTCCCTCCTGCACTCGCTTTCGGAAGAATTGCGCAAACAATGGGATACAATGGGGATATCGCCTCTGCCAATGATGCGGCTTCTGTACACCACTGTCTAAACACCATTCCCTTTTCCCACGGTTCTCCGTGAGGAATCGTGAGTTTGGGAAAATCTTTGATCAATTTCCATTGTCCCGCCGGAATCTTTGCACCAGAACTTCCTAGACCTGGAGGCTCCGCAGGAACAGATTGCACAACCTGAGGTTCCTCTACCTGTTCCAGCCACTCATCAACAGCATCCTTCTGCCATGAATCATCGGCTCCGTCACGCTGGGGAGTCATCTGGAACATCTGGACACCTGACGTTGTGCGATGCTTTGGTGTTTCAATGATCTCCTGAGCCTTCGCCTCCTCCTCAAACCTTTCATCGGACACCTCTTCTGCAATCTGCTGGGGCATCTGAAGTTGAGGACGACGTGGTAAAGCTCTGGATTCCGAACTAAACCCCGCATCAACGTGAGTTTGCAAGGTTTCAAAGCGGCTGGTGAGATCCTCCGACCGCTGTCTAAGCTTCTCACAGAGTTTCTCATTTCCATCCACACGTTCGAAGAAATGATTCAACAACACATCCATCTCATCAATTCTGCGCTGGATGCGGGTCTCACTCTCTTCACTCTTGGTCTGCGCGCTTTGTTGTATCTCGGGTTGCTGATGCTCAAGCCTTGACAATGTAGCTTTCATCGAAACCACTTCATCTTTCAGCGCGTCCGCTGATGTAGCCTGAGCTCTCAACTGTATAATCTGATTCTCAAGGGCACCCAACCGAGTCTCCATCGTAGACTCAAAGGTGACCTGACGCCTCGACAATTGGGTGACTGCACTTTCTATCTGCTGGATCTGTTCTTCAAGCTGCTTGAACTTGTCATTGGCGTTGTTCAAGGCAACATGATGATCACTTGCAGCAGTGAGCAGTCTCTCTGATTGATGTTTCACCCCATCTAGGTCCCCGGTAATTCCCGACAAGCACGATGCCAATCGTTCTGTTCTTGCCTCAAGCTCCTGAGCCACCAAACGAACACTGCTCTGCACGTCCTTGATGGTCTTAGCGTCTGCCACTACTGCCGCTGATGATTGAAGCAATCTCAGAACTTCGGCTGGCGCCTGAATCTGCAACATCTGCTGCATCCTCAAACGTACCACATTTTCTGATGACGGCTCGTCGAAGTGCTGAAGCTGTGGTGCCACTGAAGCACTCGCTGCAGAAAGGGATTGCGGTGGAGCGTTTGGGCTCATCACCTGTGTTTGTTGAGGGCTGCTGTCTGTGACGATGCTGAATGCCGGTGACATAAGCTGATGCTGCTGATGTTGTTGTTGCTGCAGATTCATCCTTACGCTATGTGGCACATCATCTAGCGAACTGTAATGCATGTCACCATCAACACTACACAGCTCACCACCTTCAAATCAAGCTCCAAACAACCCTGAAAGGGTTAGGGACAAAGAGGGAAAGAGGATACCGGATTATACCCTCACAACCCCACTCCAAACCCCAAACTCCGAAGTTCAAAAACCCTTGCCGAGACCTCGGTACACTTCTCGATTTGTGCACCATGCTTGAGCCACAACGTGGCGTGTCGTCCTTGCGCAGGGGCCATGCTTCAATGGTCTTGGCAAGCGTGTCATCCTTGCGTCAGGGGCCATGCTTCACTGGTCCTGACAATTGCCTTAGTACACTTCTCGATTTGTGCGGATCGGCTGTGCAAACACAATTTGTATGTTGTGCATTGTTGTGCGAACATTCCAATATCGTCTCGACATTCAATTATATCCGAGCACGCAAACGAGGTGACAAACGATTTTTGTGTTAAGCTTGTGCTGCACGTATTGACCGCGCTCTTTCGTTGTTTGGGAGCAGTCGGTTGCGCAGGAGTCGTGCGGTAATGGTAATGCGCGCCCAATGGGAGGCGGTTGGGGCCAGTTGGTTGTCCCTCCGCTCCGCGACACATCGCGAGCCAGGCTCGCTCGACCAGCTTCGATCATCGTGCCAAAAGCCACTGCGCGTGCAGGCCAAGGCGTGGTCGTTCCAAGGTTTTCGGAGGAGTCCGCGAAGAGGGAACAAAGCGATTTGCATGACGTCTGGCGGCAGCGAGGCAGTGTGCCTGGTGAGCCGGCGCCAGCCTTCTCTGTTTGCCATGCGCTTGTTACTTGTTGCCACTGCCAACGTCGATGGGAAGGCTGCCCTCCTGAGCGATATCCTCGTGGACTTTGCCGAACCACCCCCATTAACTGCCACCGTAGGGTGTCGCCTTGGTTTTGGTCCGCTTGCACTGGGACCGCTGGTGGTTTACTGAAACTGCTAATCAGCCGGCACAGGCCCCGCGTAAAGTTGCGGAGCGAGGCATCGCGACGGGCGAAGTGTTTCGTGGGCTCGTCGCGTGCACTCTCGCCGCTGCGTGGGCGCTTTTCTTGGACCAAGCCATACCAGGCCTTGGTCGTTCGCGCTGCGCACCCGAGCGGGAGTTGATGCTCTGTCGGTTCGATTTCGCGCAACCCTGAAAAAGCAATGCTCGAATCACATTGTCGTCTCCCTTGATGGGCGTAGCGCTTACGACTGTATTTCCTGGGCGGCATGTCTGCGTGAGAGGTGGCACGCACTCATGCCGTTCGCGCGCGTGTTCCACGGCTAAACGTCAGTATAATTTTTTTTTGTTGTACCAACGGTGGGACGATGACGGCGTCCGCCACGGCATTCGCCAAGCCGAAGGGTCTATAGGGTCTTCGGCCAGCATGAAGCGTTGCGCCTGGCAGATTCGCAACTGCGGCAAGGCGACCTCGACGACGTCTACGTCGTCCTGCCAGCCCAGCCTGAGCGCGTGCTGCTCTGGATCTGGATGATCTGGTGGCGCGACGTGGCGGGAGCGGTCGAGACGCTTGCGGGCTTTTATAGTGCTTTTATGCTAGCTTGGGCAACACGCGTGTCTTCAAGTACGAAGGTGGCGAGGCGCACCAGAATTCACAAGCTACGAATGTATACGGTACAAGCTCTTCCCGAACCGGCTCGTATGACGGAAAATTTTGCATTTTTCCGCCAACGCCTGTGTCCAACTCCGAACAACCTACGCAAAGTCGGTCACGGGTCATCGCATCGGCAGGCGATTTGGCTCGACGCGGCATGATCTGCATTGTTTCGGGCGTGAGGTTTGTGTGGGGAACAATCCCGGAGGAGCCTTTAACTCAAATAAAAAAGGTGAATGGGTATCGTTTTAGAGAAAAGCACATTTTCACAAAACCACCGGGAGAAGGTAGGTAGGCATTTTTAGATTTCCATATGGAAAAAACAAGAGTTCATATGTTCTTGCATAGGTGCTCGTGACAACTCCTGAAATAAAGCTTGTGGATTACGACGACAGGGCTGGCCAAGTCGCTTTGGGAATTCGCTTCAGCCTATGGATTTGCAATCTGCCTGATCTGCAATAGATCCTTTGACAGTTGTCGTCTTTTGGACGCTTCTTGACACAGAAGTTAGTGAGACAGAGGTCTTGGGTTTGTCACGACATCATCCCGGATCCGGGATTCTTGAACCAGCTTGAGCCATATCTTAAGGTTCGGGGCTTAGGGCCTGGATTATATGGTTGGGACATGGGTTACGCCTTTGAAGCTGCAGGTTTTTGTGGGTTCAGGCCTTGAGAGTCTGGTGTTAGACGGGTCTGTTCACGATTTAACAGCTTGGGCTTTGGCGCGCGTTTCGGTTCGGGGCTTAGGGCTCAGGGTTTAAGGCGGGTTCAGGGTTCAGGGTTTCCGATGAGAATGGTGCCGGGCTTGGGGTACACTTCGGGCGTTGGGTTCTTGCACGGCTTGGGATTAAGAGTTTAGGCCTCAGGGTTCAGGGCAGGGCAATCTGTTTCGATCCTTTGGTCTGGGATTTAGCAGGCTTGAATCGGAGCCTTGTGATCTCAGGATTAATGCTCTAAAATTCCCAGATCGCTCAGAGAAAGAATTCCACCTTTGGTTCCCAGGCCCTCAAAGCCTAAAACCCTAGACCCTTTCCTTTCCCCCAACACGATTTTCCATCACTCGGATCTGTCAAAGCTCGAGAACCAGTGCGGAATTGCAGCTGTCAGGTATCTCTTAATAGCCTGTCGATGCACTGTAGCCGCATGACACCCAGATGCCTAGGATCTCATCGATTGCTCACAGGATTCTTTGACGCATGTTATACATACATAAATAAAAGTATTTACACACAGACGGACATGCTGATGTTCATGGTGCTCGTGATGCAGCCACAAGCTAGGATGGAAATGCACATAGGTACAGCCAAGAGTCTATGGAGCACAGTCTCCTCACATAGTCTTCGTCCCCAAAACAGGAATTCAGGCGCGGGTTCAGCGGAAGCTCGGCCAGATTGGCAAACATGTGCCACCAGGTATGAAGCCTGGATACACAAGCACAATGGAAGCTACCAAAAAATGTAGCCACAAGTGAATCAGAAAGCCACAAGTGAATCAGAAAGTCACAATCGTGCCGCAAAGTGTCTTCGGGCGAATCTTGTAGCGGCTGTTGCTTGCCGAAAAAGCATCATGGCTCAGCCACAGATATCCCAGAAGAAACCGCCGAGCCAGCTTTTTCGCCTTGTCCACTGCAGCTAATGGCATGACATACAGGTGCTCCTCCATCAGCAGGATCATTTTGGCCAAAGCTCTCATCGTCCTAGGATCGGGAATTAGGCAGGTCTTAAACTTGTGAATTCAGGGCACAAGAGCGGCTGAGTGTTTTATCTTGGCTTAATTGGCCCTCGAAAGCTAGAGTCAGGCATCATCTTCAGGACCCGAGCTTTGTCAGTGTCGGCCCAGCTTGACACTGCCACTGGAACGACTTCAGCCTTCGCTAGTAGAGTCAGTCGGGTTGCAAATATCTATGATGAGACTGTAGGGTTAAATTAAATTTCTAACCAAAACAAAATGTACGAAACCTGATGCTCCACTTCTTCAGATCCCAAGGGCAAGCCATAAGCAAACAAGCTTAATGTCAGCACCCTTGGCATTAAGTGTGGCATATTTCTCATCAGCATTCAATATGAAGTCGTCGCAAGCGAGTTCAGCACCATTAGCTTTCGCCCACAGACAACACAGGTCATGAGCCTTGATCAAGCCCCCCCGATCGGGGAAGATATCAAGCATCACCGATGCTACCAGGTCCGGGGCGAAGCCCCTGTAGCACACATGAAGCGTATCATAGTGGATGAGCTTGTTGTGAAAGCCGGTGATGTTGCAGATCTCGGGTAAGGAACCCCCATGGGCTTTCAGCAGTTCCTGCAAGAAGTCCTCGGCTGGGCTTGCTAGCTACATGGATCAAAGGATTTCTTTAAAGGCCTTGAACCCTAAACTGTAAACCTAAGTTATAAGCACCCCATCCGAGAAATTCCGAATGTCGATACATACAAACTTGTACTTCATAAGGCTAGACTCATCTTTGCTTTCCAATCCACAAAGCTCCCAGGGCGAATCTCCAAAGCAGTTCATGTAATGTCCAGACCCAGGGGATAGAAAGGTTTGTCCATCTACTGGATCGACAGTGGAGGCAAACCTCGGATGGAGCTCAGAATTGGGGCAGCTAGACTGACGACTGGCTCAGCTGATACGTCTTGCCATGTCACTGGCATTGCATACACATCCTGCAGACAAGCTCATGGCAGAAGGCAGAGTCACACATGAAGATCAAGTTTTCGAAAACATGCGCACAACTAGTATGGGCTCCTGTTGCCATTGGCCTCGCCGTTGCCCTTCCAATGTCGCGGACTTAGCAAGCTGACATTGGGTTGTCAATGGAAGAAACTCAAGCAAGCTGATGTAGGGAGCTGGCAATTGCAGCATTTGCTGAAACCATTTTTGATCGCCCGCCAGACCAAAGAAGCAAAGCCTTCGGCCGCAAACTCCACCAGAATCAAATGTCCTGGGAAACATCTGTAGATGCTAGGTGAAGACTCATGCATGCAACATACAGGAGTCTATTGAAGCCTGGGGGCAATTTCTCCAAGTCTGCATTGATGTGTCTAAACAGCACATCCAAAGTACACTCATGGTGGACACCGATCCGATTCTTTTGCATCGCCCTCGTGAGGACAGTTTGTCCTGTTAAGCATGCGATGCAAAGACGTGTCTTCAGTGTGTCCTCAGTTGTTTACAAATTGGCATTAACACACTGAAGAGCAGCTAAGCCATGTCACATCCACTAGTAGTTAAGTTGCAGACAAGATTCACCAGAATGGGAGAATGGAAACGACATATTGATAACCAACACATTCTTGTACTTCTGCCCAGGGCCCTCATCTCCATGGAATCGCGCTGGCAGATCAGAAGGCCCTGCGCACAGAAACGAATAAGCTATGGTTTAGGAGATTAGGGTTTGGGTGGATTTGTGTGGTTTTGGGTTTCACAAAAAATCGATACCATATGGCTTAGGATTTTAGGGTTTTGGGGGTTTGGGGTTTCAAGAATAAGCCTCCTGTGTAGCCAATGCCAGCACCTTGCAGAGTAGAGCTCAGCCTGAGCTGGTTGGTTGCACTAGCTTGCCGCCCCTGGAAACCTATTTAACCTATTTCTAAGATTGCAAATTCAAGTAACAGTTGGCGCTCTTCCTGTGTAGAGTTGCCAAAGCAGATGGCTTTCAAGATCCAGGGCCGCTTCTGCAACCATGACATATAAGAGCTTGGAAGCACGATGCCTTGGATTGATCCCGAGTCTGAGATCAGTAGGGGCTCCTGGTTTCAGGGTTTAAATAAACACATTCTGGAGCTCGGCGAAGATTCTGCATGGCTTCACTTCCACTGTCTTCTTCCTTTTTGAAGTCACCAAAGGTAGCATGACGGTTGACACCTTCGGAATAGATCTCGAGAAGAATTGGTGAAAGCGTTTCTCTGTCTTGCGGCCACCAAGTGTCGTCGTCACCCAGCTCATCTGGTTTCCACTTTCTTCTTCAGCAGCATTGCAGAGTTCAGCAATATAATTGCAATCAGCATTCTTCTTTTTTAAGGATCCAACAGCCGTGCGGGCTAAAGATGCATCAGCCAGACTCTGCAACCGGTAAGGAAGCCCAAACTGCCCAGGCACATGTAGATCTTGCGGTTCTCCAGCAGCACTAGATTTCGTAGCCAGTTTGGCAGCCAGTCGTTGTTTCAATTGCCGAAGCTTCGGCGAATCTCGCTTCCTGCGATAGGGCTGGTTATGACGGCACCCTGAAAAGACACAGAGGCAACACGTACTCTTGAAACCAGGTTTTCGCTCCTCGGCTGATTCTTCGCCTTGGCTTCCGGACGAAGGCCTGCGTGGGAGCATTCACAGTAAGCTAAGCAACGAGCAAAAGAGAGGGAAAACAAACAGAAATGCAGAAATGCAAGGGACAGTGAGCGAAGGAGGCAGCGTGAGCAACACAAAAGACCTGAGAGGAATTATATGGGTGATCCTTAATACTTGTTTTTTTCTGCATCCAACAGGAGTCGGGTTGAGGGAGTTGCATCGCGCACCTGGTGGGCAACGACAGGCTTGCAGCTATTGTGTAATTACATGCCATCAATACTGCCAATCACTACAGCCTGATCGTGCCTCTACCCAGAGCTAGAGCGACTCATTGAAAAGCAGACAAGCTGAGTCAGCTGAGCTGGCAAATTTCAAAAGGCTAACCTAGTATGCCTGATACAGCCTTCTATATGACATCTCCGCCAGCAGCTAATGCCTGGACCCAGCAAGCCAGCATAGCAAAAAACGAAAGGCCCTGTACCAACACGAGTGCCCTGCAGAGTATTGCATATGTAGTTTTCAATATACAAGATCACTGGAGTCGTAGATAGTCTAAAGCTTCTAACAACAGCTAGCTGTTAAAGATGGCAATGCTCGTGATACTCACGGACTGGCCATGCAACAAAAACATCGGTTCCTGAAAACCCTTGTAGCTGAATAAACCCTTGCTTGTCCCCAGCTCTTGCAGCCAATACCAGAAAAGTGCAAATTGCACTGGTGGGCGCTTGCTGCCACAGACATGTGACTGCTTACTACATCATAGCACCTCGAGAACAGCAAGTGCCGCTTACCCAGCTGCCACGATCAGCCACTAGCCTATGGAACCATAGAAACCTGGAAAGCACAGCTAGCATACACTTTAGCCAGCACATGGCCACTACTTAAAGGTACATGATGTACTTTGATCCCATAAGCTTTGGCTTTTCTCAGAATCAGATGCATCAGCTGCGCTTGTCCTTAAGGGCGTGCACCCTCGCCACACCCACTGCGAAGTCCTGCCAATAGTTGGATAAAACAGGATTTGTGGTTTCATTAGTGTACTATATATGCTTCACTCACCATAGTCCCTGACTCAGGCTTAGGATTAGGGATACGGGTTAAGGTTTAAGGGATAATGGTTGAGGATTCTTATGCTCGTCGCGGAATTCCCGTAGCATCGTTCAAGCCCAAGCTTAGGCACACAGTTCCCAGCAACACATGTATCCTGTTGTGTCGTGTGTCGATCTGTCCTCCTTGGAGACAAACAGCAGATAAGCCTTTGCCACGTCCTGTGACAGTTTGGTGTTTAGGGTTAGGGGTTTAAAGGGAGAGGGAGAGGGACAGAGAGCGAGAGAGAGAGAGAGATAGTGAGCAAGGCAAAGGGTTTGAAGCTTGCATGGCCTTGACTTTTTCCTGCCATTCGGCTTCATCGACTGTATCATCCAGCATCTTCAGATCCTGCAACAGTTTTGTGGAGAACTTCATTATAACGATCCAGATCAAGCACCTTGTACTTCGATTCCAGGGCATCCTTCACTGTCTTAAGCGAAGCCAACACCATCTCGGCTTCATCCAGGCCCTGCAGCTGGAGCTGGAGCCGAGCACAGGCACCAACCTCTCAGGGAGAAGTTCATCCAATATCGTACGATTATTACTAGGGCTTTAAAGTTCCAGCCATCCCACATGACAAAACACCTTACACTTATCATAATCATTTCCCTACATAAAGTCCCAATACCCTAATTCAAATTAAAATCGTTCTCGTACCCCAAAAGATTGGCACCTTACCCAGGATCTCCTTCTCCATCGATTTTTTCGTATCCTGGCGGTTGAACCGTGGGAGGGCCTCACGTAGATCGGATGCCCGGCACTTTGCAAGCTCAAAAATCCCGGGCTTCATGGCCGGTGGCCCCTTTGCTTTTGCTTTCGCCTTGGCCCCACCCTTCGCAGCTGCCGCCTTCCCAAGAGCCTTCGGTTCCGGAGTGGGGCCTGCAGGGCTGTCGGGTTTAAGGTTTGGGGCTTTGGGGTTTAAGAGCAGTATGATAGCCAGCCTCCAGCAGCATTCTCCGGAGCCGCTTTTGCCGAAGGCTCCGGAGCGGGCAGCGATGAAGACCTGGATCAGTGGCCGCCCCAAGTGTAATCAGGATTTGGGGTACAAGGTTTCACATTCGGCATTTCGGTTTAAGGGTTTAGGGTGGTGGTTAAGAGTTCGGCATTTGGTTTAAGGGTTCTAGTATTCATTAGGTTGCAGCGGAATGCAACCTGATACGATCATCATATTGTGGATAGTATGCAATCACCAAGGATGCAAGTTTCAGGGCTTAAGGTTTATATAGGGGTTTAGGGGTTTGCAGGGAGTTGGGTTATGGCGTGTTTACATTTTGATTCTTGGGGGTACAAGTTGCTTAGAGTGGCAAAGATCGAAACACATTATTTCTCGAATATCTGCTTTGCAGCTAGGGTGCATCTCTTGAAAGAGCTGTCTCGCAAGTGGTCGTTGATCCTGAGCCAGCGAGCGGACATTCGCCTCGATCTCTCGGCGCTTCTCAAAAAGCTCCGTCTCAGACATCTCAGTAAAGATGTTGAAGAGCTTGTGCCCAGATCCCACGCGGAAGTTCGGATCATCTCTGAAACCTTAGGATGGAATTAAATTCTGCTGTAGTCTCAACATCGAATAGGAGCTTTCAGACAGCAATACACTGAGATACCTGCGGCCTTCCTGCACAGCAAAGTGGATCGCCATCTTCGCTTTCTCTTGATTCGGGGCGTAGTGGGCATAAACCTGCTCTTCAGTCAATGCCTCCTTCTTCTTCTTCTCTTGCCTTAGTTCTATAGAATCACCGAATGACTTAGGGACCCTGAATTGGCAAACTGCATGAACAATCGAGGCAACTTAGAAATAGGCTCCATCATGATGTCTTTCAGGATGAAGCTGACGGTGGTCTTGGTAACATCGCATCCGTTCTGGAAGAACAGCTGCACAATGTTCTTGCGGCTTTCACCACCATTTCGCCACTGCTCGAGAATCTCCAAGGTGCATTTGTGTGGATTTGTCGTTAGACGGCGCACAGTCTGCAATGCCGCCGCTGCCGCCTTTTTCTTGTCCTGAGATACGAAACAGGCTTGTAAATAGGGTTTATGGGTTATTAAAACGAAAAAACATATTACAAAAATCGATGTATATGCATGCGTAGCTGCTTCGTCACCTTTCTCTCCAGCTTCACTGCTCCCTTGGCTGCTTGCTTCTAGAGGGCTGCTCCTGTTGAGCTGGGCCGGTGGGGTGACAGCGACTGCTGGAAGGGACTTGGGCAGTGGTGGCGTGCTCGAAGGGCCAGGGCTGCTTGCCGGTGCTGGTGTTTTGGGCGGCGGGCTGACGCTTGCAGGCACTTTGGGCTCCGGAGTTTTCACCGCCCCATCTGGATCACTCTCCGAAAGTCTTGCCCTCAACGCCTCGGTTCGAGCGCGCACCTGCTGCAGCTGGGCTCTTTTAACTTCCTTCTTCAAGAAGTCCTCCTCCTCCTTCGCCTTCTTCAGCTCTAGCGACAAAGGGCTTAAGTCGCGACCAACGGACGACTTCTGCGGGCTTTCAGTGAATGCCATCTTGAAGGCGGTGAACGACGACGGCATGCTTCCTGTGGCCTGAAGGTCCGTAATCCGCTGCCGCAGACGACGGATCTCCTCACTCTCCTCTGGCACTGCTTCTCGCTTCTGGCTCTCCTGCCGCTTCTCTGCGTCCTGCCTTTTCGCTTCTGCTTCCTGCTCCTGCCGCTGCTTCTCTGCTGCCTGCCTTTTCGCTACTGCTTCTGCTTCCTGCTCCTGCTGCTGCTTCTCTGCTGCCAGCCTTTTCGCTACTGCTTCTGCTTCCTGCTCCTGCCGTTGCTTCTCTGCTGCCTGCCTTTTCACTTCTGCTTCCTGCTCCTGTCTTTGCTTCTCTGCTGCCAGCCTTTGCACTTCTGCTTCCAGCTCCTGCCGTTGCTTCTCTGCTGCCCGCCTTTTCACTTCTGCTTCCTGCTCCTGTCGTTGCTTCTCTGCTGCCTGCTTTGCCGCTTCTGCTTCCTGCTCCTGCCTTTTCTTTGCCGCTTCTGCTTCCTGATCCTGCCTTTTCTTTGCCGCTTCTGCTTCCTGCTCCTGTCTTTTCTTTTGACCTTCTTCGAAAAGCTTTCGCTCAAGCTCTGCTTGGAGTTCCTTGATCACGCGTTCATCTTCCTCTTGCTTCGCTTTCTTTGCTGCTGCTTCATCTTCTGCTCGTTTCTTAGCATCCATAGCGACACGTACCATACTTTCCTCGTATTCCCTCTGAATTCGCTCATTTTCACTCTCAAGCTTTTGCCCTTCAGCACTCTCAGGTGCTGCAGCCTGCTTCTCACGGGCTTCCTGACAAGGCGCGCTAATTGGTTTCAAATGCCAACTTTGAGGGTTTAGAGTCTGTCTGGGGTTGCAGGATCAGGATACAAGACTTGCTCTTCAAGGAAGGTTTGCACTTCTTATATATGTGACGATCGATTAATCAATCCCCTCTAAGGCAATACTAGGCTTCAGGGTATTTGCTGCGAAAGGGTCAATTAAAAGTGTCTAGTAGCTTAGTGGTCCCAACCATTAAAAAAAGCAACAGACTGAAGTGCCGCCTCTTCCTCGATAAGCCTTTCGAGCTCCTTGTTCAAGAAGTCGTCCATTGCATCATCCCGCTGTGTGTCTCCTTGCATTGCAGCTGGCGCTCCATCCCAAGGTAGCGTAGCTTCTGAATCCTGAGATAGGTTAACTTAATCAGTTTCATCAGAATACAGCGTGCAAATGCAGCATAGTCAGCAGCTGTATTCCCGACGAGAGAGCTACAATCCATTCAGACAAGTCACAGCTACACTCGTAGCATATGCAGTTCTCGTTCCTTCTGCCGTTGCAGCCTGCCAGTAGGACTTGATAAATGGGGCCCCAACAAAAGTCTTGTTGCAGCTTAGAAACTGCTTCCTCAATCTCTTGCTTAGCAGCACGAAGATCTGCCTGCAACAGCTGGCGGAACGATCCTAGATCCATACCTTGGCAGAACCTGGCCTGGGCTTCGTAAGACTTGTCCATGAAGGACAGCCCACGAAGCAGTGTCTCATTCGACCTTAGGAATGAAGCATACACTATAGAATAAAGGTATGCTTCAGGTCGTCATGCCAAGGCAAGAACACTTGTGAATCAGCCATTGGCAAGTCTAAACTACCACGTACTGGCCAGCCAGGTAAGGTGCCCAAAGTCAGTTTGAGCAACGAACTGTCGATCATAAGCGATGTACGATTTTGTACGCTTTTGTACGCGTACGGTTCTTTCATATATGACTACGATGTACGAATACGTACGGTTTTGTACGCTTGTGTCTGTTTGGATGGAAAAGCTATTATGTCGATATCATACAGTGCAACACGTCAGGGCCACTGGCATCGAATTGGATCCGCTGAAGCAAATGGCCAGAGGCAAGCCACAGGCATGGGTTCTTCAGGGAAAGCAGGCTTCACTTGATGCTGCGATCGCATACGAAATACCAAGAGCTAGTGAAAAAGCCGAACTTATGCATGCGGAACCTAGGACAGAGAACCCAAGCCCATACACAACCGTACAAATTTGTACACCCACACCAAGCCCGTACAAAAGCGTACACAACCGTACATCCTAGACTAAAGTACAAACCCCAAGCCCGTACACAAGCGTACAAAACCGTACATCCTAGACCAAAATAGAAAACCAAAGCCCGTACACAAGCGTACAAAACCGTACATCCTACACTAATTAAACAACCCGAGCCCGTACAAAAGCGTACAAAACCATACATCCTAGACTAAAATCAAACCCCAAGCCCGTACACAAGCATACAAAACCGTACATCCTAGACTAAATATATAAGAGACCCCTAGCGCGTACACCTTATATAGTACATACAAATTCTACATCCTATTGGCTAAGAGAAGACCCAAGCTGGTACATTATAAGCATACACCGGCCACTACATCCTCAAGGAGAACTATAGCATTTATGCCTGTATTGAGGGTGTATGCTAATCCGATACGTAAGCCCTGTATACCGGGATGCTATACATATAGGCAGTTAGAGTCTTTTAGGGCTCAAGGTTTAGGCTCTGGGGTTCTGATGTCGGATCAACAAAGCTGAGAGAGCTCTCGCAGCACTGGGCCAGTGATTGCCGAGGTGTAATTATAGACTTCGCTTATCGGGGGCTCTGGGGTTCGACAAACCTATCGAATAATTATACCCCTGCCTGCAGCATCGAAAAGTTTTGGCTTAAATCGGCTTCGCTATCTTGCAATGGATGCAGATGAGATGAAGATCAAGTTGAAAGCTGGAGGAGCCAGCAACCAGCTGATTCGGAAGCTCTTTTCGATGTGGGAGAGAAGCTTTATAGATCAATGGGAGCACCTTGGCTTTAATATATATGCTGTCGAGAAATGCACTTCGATCGAGCTCTAGCCACTAGCTCATAGCTCAGGGAGGAGTGCTTCTATGATTACTTGCAGTACCGGATGTACCTGATTGAAGACAACTTTGACAAGAACATTTACCCTTCCGGTTCGTTGGCTTACAAATCCAAGAAGCTTGAGCAGTTCTGGCTGATGGTGGTCATGAACTGAGACACATATATATATATATATGTGCATGATCTGCTCGAGGAATCGAAAAATGTGCTCCGGTATCACCCACCACCTAGCCCTGGAATACGAGTCACTTTGTTTCCGTAGCATAACAAAATCTAGACATTATAGGGTCTGGGCTTCAAGACTCAGGACCACGATCTACAGGACTCAGGGGTCATAGGGACGCAGGCTAATTGTTGGGGTCAGCAATAACCAACTGCTCACCTAAGCCCCTAAACCCTAAAGTGAGGGCGCTCGCTTTCCACTTCGAGGTGATTTGCTGATAACCGAAACCGGGCAAGCGACTGTTTTGCCAGGTCTGCTTTACATCCTCGCTATCTTCGAAGCAGGCATTGCCAATCTAGGGTCCGAAGGGCTTGCAGCTTCGGGCCAGGATGAAATAGGCTTCCTATACATATATTTAATCGTACATAAATCAGAAATGGTTTATGATTCGATACTGGGTGTTGGGCTTCTGTACATTCAAGACCTATGTGGATTGAAGATGACATTAAGCTTTGCTGAGTACTGCTTATTTTCTTAATTCGGGGCGGTGTGCACTTTAAGACTACATATCAAGTGAGGTCGGGCCTGGAAAGGTGTGTGTATATATATATATATATATATATATATATATGTACATATATATATATATGTATATACGGCCTGTAATATTGGGATCGAGTAAATAATTTGCCGCTGGGTGCTCCTAAATTAGGCCCATGGCCCAAGCACATATTTAGTCAGAAGTTGTGTCCCGAAGTACAGACCTGATCTGGAGTATCTGCTTAGCTGGCCCCGAAGCCACAAACTCCGGCTGTTCAAAAACCTCCAGGCTATTGCATCGTTTCTCGACCTACGTTGAAACAGCTAGCTCAGCTTATCGATCTGTCTTTATCTAGCATACAGGCCTAGGGGTTGGATGCCAGGGATTTGATGTCTAGCTACTTGAATTTATGTTTGAAGCAGGGGTTGGACTTGGGCAGGGATGGACAAGGGTTCTGTCTCGTATGGGTAAGGAACTACTCCGAATATATATATGGGTCGAGGCCGACACAGAGCTTCCCTAGGCCGTCGTTTCGTAGCCAGCTTTTCGCACTCCCAGGTCCACCAGCAGAGTCCTTGCGCATGCAAGTTTGCGTGACATTAAGGTGTGATTTGCTCGACTCATTGGTCCTCCATCCCTTTCCTGGTGGAACCAAATTCCGGGATTTCCCCAGATATACCAGAACATCCCACAAATCAGCCTAAGCTTTCAGTGCACCATACATGTGATGTTGGAATTAACTGCAAGATATGTTGCACCAAGCAGCATCGTCCCAGGTATCACCGAGCTCTAGACTTCCATGCTCGCCATAGAACAGCTCAAACCTCAGTCTGTACATGTCTAGCAGCTCCTATGTATATATATATATATAAACATATATGTATATACACATGTATGTATATATATACATATATGCTTTACACGAGCGAACTTACATCATGTCATGGGGCCCTGTAGTTGCATCATCAGGAATGGTTGCCCAGCTTGTCATAGGAGGGGACGTCGTATTCGGGAACTCTACCACGAGCTCTGCAATTTGGTCACCCAGCTCGGGAGGATAGTGCCTAGCCAGTCTCAATACCACCGTTTGAAAATCAACAGCCTCTGCCACTGGTAAGTTAACTACATCTGCCGATCGAGGCTCTGCGATGTCCGGAGATACGGAGTTCCCGTCACCTTGCCGTCTGCATCTCGGACATGAGTGGGCCCCATATTCAGTTCACCACGGCGATCCATCATTTCTTCTCGGCGATGTGGGGTCAGTTTACGGTAGAGGCCTCCGACCCAACACCTCAGATTCGACAAGCCCTAGGGGTGAGTATAGCTATCTGTTCCATATTATGAAATAAATGTCAGCTAGAAAGCGACTTCACTATTCTGGCGATAGAACCGACGGTATATATGTGTATATACTTCAGTACATAAAATACAGACCTATCTATCTATATTATTCTCAGCTGAATGTATCCTCAACTTGAGGCCCTGAGAAGATCTGGCAATTATAGCTGAACAACATGTTCACTCGTGTACTGCAGCTTTTCTCGAACTTTGGATGAGGCCCCTGCCCTTAGTTGCTGGGGGTGCTTCGGGAGGTCTTGCGGGGCTTTTGTTGACGATTGCGAGGGATTTTATTTCGGGTTCAGGGTCCATTGTTGTGCCCCCGGAGCCCGAGGTCTTTCTCCCTCCTTCCTTCGACTTGTCATTTCTTCCTCCCGAGCCTTCCTCCATCCACTGGAGCTCGTTTGCTTTGGGCCTCGGCTGTGGATTTCTTCTTTGGCCTCTTTTGGATTTGGCCTTCTTGGCCCGCCTCTTCATTGCTAGAGAGGCGCGGAGGGTGCTGCGAGTCCCGGTCACTGAGCTCTACAGGGTCCTTGAATGAGTGGGAGGCTCCTGGAGCTTCAATCTCTGAGGCGAGATCTCTTTGAGGTGCGAGGACTTTTGAACCGCCTCGAGAGCCGCATCCAGGCGCTTGAGGAAGAAGCAGCTTTTGAGCTGGTGGATCCCTTGCCCGGGCCCGCTGCGGGGCCCTCTTCTCCCTCCCCCGGATCAGGTGGAGGTTCGCTCTCCCGGGGTCCTCCCGTGTCTCCTCAGCCTGGTTCAGGAGGAGTTAATCTCTCCCAGGCTCCATCGCCTTCCCGCCTGCCCGGTTCAGGAGGAGGCAATCTCTCCCGGGCTTTCTCTCCATCCGATCGGCCAGGATCAGGTGGAGTGGATCTCTCCCTGGCCTACGACCTCGCTTCCGAGGTCTTCCCGGATCGCTCCTCGCGGTCGAACCCTGGGCCGCCGAACTCTTCCTTTCGGACGGCCGTTGCTAAGGAGGTTGGCCAGTTCCTCCGCAGAGCCCTGGACGGAGGGCATTTGCGCACATCGGGCAGGAGTGCCCTTACCCTATCCTCCAAGTACTACATTGTCCTTGCCGACTTTGAGGGTCGGCGCTTCTCTGAGCCTTGTGTCTTCTCTGCTTTTGCGCAGGCGAAAGCCCTTTGCATTCGTGGCCCGGACAAAGGGCAGTCCATCTTTGTGGGCCTGCCCAGTCAGGCAGAGTGTGCGGTCGCCCTCCGGGAGGCTGGCTTGAGTTGGCCTGCAGCTGGCTTGGATGGCCAGCCAAGCAGGGTCTGAAGGCGACGAGGAGGCGGAGGAGCGCTCTTCCCTCGGAGGCTCCTCGAACATTCATTGGAGGGCTCTTCGCCTCAGATCGGCGAGCTCAGGATTGACCAGGAGGCAGGGCCGACCCTGTCCTGCTCCATCGTTGTGATTGCCCAGTTTGAAGGCAGCTTTTTGGTGGCGGTTCCCCAGACGGCATGGCATCGCACGGCTGGGCGAAGGTACTTGCCCCGCACAGCGCTCAGCAGAACTGTGCTAGCAGAGGTCCTGGCAGCGGCGGCGGACGATCCGTCCGCCATGCGACATGGCGTGAAGCTGAAGGTTTGGCTGGGGATGTTGGACCCCGCTCTCGAGGGCATGGTGGACTTCGCTGTGGAAGGCGAGTTGTCGCCGCATCCGAGCACTACGCCTTCCAGACTCCGGCCGAGGATGTTGGTATGGGGGGCGATGGCGGCCTTCGCGATGGGGAGGAATCCTGAAAGCAGCGTTTGACGAGTTTGGAGGCTGGAGTTCAGCGCATCCAGGCCAGCTTGGAAGCCCTGGTGGACGGGGTTCCCTTGAGTGCTTCCGCCGAGAATCTTCCAGGGGCAGGCGTAGGACCTCTCCCTTCTCCTCCGGCGCCGAAGGCCGCTGGGCTGCCTCTTCTTGCTGGGCTCGAGCCTGTGGTCTTGGAGGCCGCCAGAAAGGCAGGGGTTCCAGAGGACCAGCTGGTGCGGATGTCTCGCCTGGCTTTGAAAAGCTCTGCTGCTCCAGCTGCTGCCCGCAGGAGGATCGGCAAATCTGGGGGGGGGGGCGAGACCCCGTCCACACGGCGGTTGTCCAAATCGGGCAAGTCCTCAAGCTGATGCAGAAAGACAGGGAGAAGAAGAACGACCTCGAGGACATTCTGGAAAGAGCGGAAGGTGGGGCCCCAGACTCGATGGGAGCCAGTGGGTCAAGCGGTCGCTCGAAGACCGCAGCCTATCAGAAGCTGTGTGGCATCCTTCGCTCGGCCCCCGAGCAGATTTCGGCCTCCATAGAGGGTCTGATGATGGACGACTTTGTGGGAGCCCAGACGGGGCCGCATCAGGAGGAGAGGCGGCTGTCGGTTCGGGGATGGGTCGAGCACAGAAGCCACTTGCAACCGTACGCCGGACCTATCCGGCAGGCTTGGACCCTTGCTTCGATCATCGACCTCTTGAACAGCGGGAACAGCGAACAAGCGAAAGCAGTTGCGCTGTTAGCAGTCGCTGCTTTAGACCAAGCAGCGATAGACAATGGAAGCTGGCTTCTTGCCAGCGAGTTCTCGATGGACATTCAGCCGCCGTTCTCAAGCTTTCAGCGGCCCCGCCAGCTCGACCCTCTCGAGTCGAGACAGAGTCGTGTGATCGACCCGAGGTGGATTTCGCTCTACATGAGTCGCATTCGCGAACGCGACGCCTACCACACAGCCAAACGCAACCTTGGAGGCGGGGGAGGAGGGGCTCCGCCGCCATCTACTGGAGACTCCGTGCCACCAGAAGTTCCTCCCAAGAAGCCGCCGAAGGGCGGCGGCAGAGGCGGGAAGGGCAAGGAGAAGGAGGCTGCGAAGTGATCTGGAAACCATCTTTGGGCTTGGCTTCCGAATGTGGGACCTCGCATGGGGAGCTGCCGAAGCTCCTAGATCTTCTGCCTCCGGGCCCTTCGTTCTGGAAACCACGTCTTCGACACTACGACTCTTCCGTACAGCAGCTCCGGTCAATTCGTGGCGCAGCTTGGGCGCCGACGCTCACCTGCTTGCCCTTTGGCCGACCTTTTGCAGCTCCCTCTCCGTGTGAGGTTGAGCCTCGTTCCCCTAGGGGTGGTAAGTCTGGTTTAGGCCCTCCCCTCAATACCTTTGGTTCTTTTTCAAGTACAGTAGGCTGCAGTGTGCAAGCCGCCCTCCTCGCCTCAATCCTTTGAGCCTTTGCATGCTTCTTCTTCGCCGGGCCGTGGTGGTAGCCACGACTCCTGCTCCGAAACTGCGCCAAATTATGAAGGCTGCGATAGGAGCGTTGAGCCCGATGGATGTTGCACAACGACGGACCCTGATGGTCCCGTGCCCTCTCGGCACTCTTTTTCCGGAGCTCCTGCTTCCGCCCCTTCTTTGGATCCTGTGCCGGAGAGTGCAGCGCCTCCCTCTGGCCCCGGGGCCAGGGCGCCAGGTGTCATTCCTTCGGACCTTTGGGATTCTTTCTTCGACTGCATGAGCAAGTCATCCTGCAAGCTTTCTTCTTTCTTTCATTCCATCCGTCTTCTACCTCGCGCTGAGCGAGGGCCTTCTTGCGCCTCAGGTGCTTCTCGGCGGCATGGCGTGTGGCCCATGCCTCTTCCTTACCCCGAGCTTCATGCTCCGCGATCCGGCGGCAGAAGGGATCCTGAGCAGCTCGGAGTCAACGCAGTGGTGCTGGTCTTGAATTTCCTTTTTCTTGGCGAGCCGGCCGTGGCAGGCCGCCATCTTCGTCTCGGGCTGGGAGAACAGCTCACGAGCACCCAGCAGAGGGCTGTCGACTCTCTTCGCATCGGAGTGTCAGCCTGGAACGCAGGAGGGCCTTATGCTCCCTCCGATCTCGGGCGGGCGGCTGCAAAGTTTGAGGCTCTGAATGACATGCTGCTGGCTTGCCAAGCTGAGGCCGAGACGGTTCGGGCCTCCGGTATCCCTTTGTCTGAGGTGCTTTTCAGCTTTGCAGCGCCGTGCAATGTGCTTCCGGTCGAGCCTGCAAGGCTAAACTTCGTTGGCACTCCCAGCTTTGACCCGCTACCTTTCTTGGATTCGCGGAATCGAGCTACCTATGCCCGCCCTCTTGACTTTGCCAGGGACATCCCCTGAAGACGAGGCCGTGGCCGTGAGAGCGGACAGGCGACAGACCTCGGAGCTTCTCCAATTGCTGGACGACAGCGGGCGCCTCCGTCTCTTTGCCGAATCCGAAATTCGGCCCAGGCTTCGCAACGGTTTGTTCAGTGTTGCTAAGGACAGCTCGCGGGATCGCATGGTGTTAGATGCGAGGCCCCCCAATCAAGCTGAGGAGACTGAAACCCGTTGGATTCGATCCTTGGGGACCCTTGAGCAATTCCAATTCATTTACCTCCCTGATGAGTCAATGTTTGAGATTCACACGGAAGATTTGAAAGAATTTTATCACAGCTTCATAGTGGGAGAGCAGCGGGCAAAACGGAATGCCCTTGCTCTCGAGCTGACCTTCGAAGATGTGTCTCATCTCAGGGCGTGCTCCAAGTCGCTCCGCGGCTGCCGGATTGTACCGAGCCTGAATACTATGGCTATGGGAGACCTTAACGCTGTAGCTCTTGGTCAAACTGCTCACCTTTCGGTTCTCCTTAGGAGTGGGGTTCTTAGGCTCAAAGATTTCATCACGCTTCAGGGTCGCCCGGGAAGACCCGGCAGCCAAATTGCTGGCCTCCTGATAGATGATTTCATTTTGCTTGACCCGGTCCCGCGACAGCTCCCGAGCCCTAGCTTCGAGCCTGCAGGCGTACGGACCATGCGAGCTGTCACCGAGTCCTATGGCGCCAGCGGGCTTCCTCGCAATGAAAGCAAGGCCGTGTCTCGAGCAGCGATTGCCGAGTTTTGGGGCGGGCGGTTAGATGGTCGCAGCGGGCTTCTCCGCCCAGCGCCGAAGCGCACTTCAGCCCTCGCTCAGTTCATTCTCCAGCTTGTCCGAGGAGGCGTCACTTCAGTCGGGATGTTGGAAGTTGTCGCGGGCGGCCTGATCTCAGCCCTTCAGTTGCGGCGCCGCCTCCTCAGCCTTCTCGATTCGGTCCACAGCGTGCAGCGTCACCGGGACCGGCGCGCCTTTGTGCTCGTTGTGGGGGAGCTGTGCTCGGAGCTGCTTGTCAGCGCCGTGTTGCTTTGTCAGGTCGATGTCGACTTGAGGGCGCCTGCTGCGCCAGTGCTCCTGACCACTGATGCATCCTCTACGGCAGAAGCCGGTGCGGCGGCTCTAGTGCCCGAGGGTTTCTCCCTTGAGATCACTCGGCATGGTTTGCAACGGGGCCTTTGGGCCCGGCTCCTTTCTCCTGCGCAGGCTTACCTTAATGAGCGGGGAGAGCTGCCAGAATCGCAGGAGCTTCCCGAAACGGTGTACGTCTCTCACCCCCTCTGGGAGGAACTCTGCTCGTCATTGCAGTTCCAGCAGCTCGGCCGAACTGTGAAAGTTAAAGCACGGCGGCACATAAACATCGGGGAAGTGAGGGCCGCAATCCGGGGAGAGGAACGAGTCGGTCAGGATTTCCCAGGGCGAAGATATGTCCACCTGCAGGACAGCCAGGTCAGCCTGGGGTCTTTCGTGAAAGGGAGGGCTGCATCCTCCGCCCTCAACAGGGAACTTCGGAGATCGATTCCCGGGCACTTAGCCAACCGGGTGAGGCCCTCGTATGGATACATCCAATCCAAGTTGAACCCTAGCGACGACCCTACCCGCTCAGCCCCGCTTAGGTGCCCGAGTAAGCTCCCTACGGCCTGGCTTCAAGCTGCGCTTGAGGGGAACTTCGATCTCCTCGACACTTTCTTGTGGGAGTATGAGCTCCACCCCTCGCAGCTTGCAGGTCTGCCGCCCGAGAGTGAGCTGTGGGCCGACGCGCCAATTGGTGAGGTCCCAGCCCCCGCCAACGCGCGGATGCGTGCGGTACTAGGGCCCGAGCAGAGGGCTGCCAGCATCCTTCAGAGGACCCACATCGGGGCTGGAGAAGCTCTCGAGATCTTCCGTCGCCTGCCGAAGGAGCTCTCTGCCAGGTCCACCAAGTGGAGCAGAACCGAAGCCTCGTTCTCAGCAGGGGTCTTTGTGCACGGAGGGGTTGTCGGGCTCCGCCGTACGACAGGGTTGTTCCCGAACTGCATTCAGGTTTTCGCTCGGCTGATTCGTGAGGCCCAGCCTGGCTTCGTTTTCAGCTCCCTCAGTGTCAATCAGAATGTGCGGACCCTTCCACACATTGATAAGAATAATCTTTCGGGTGAGCCTAACCTTGTTGTTCCCCTTTCTCGGTTTCGGTCTGGACGTATATGGGTCTTAGCTGAAAGCGGCTCCGAGCGTCTTCGACACAGAGGCAAGGATCACTTCGGCGAGGTCCTCCCAGTCAACGAGCGAGCTGTCAGCTTCGATCCTCGACGCCTTCATGCCACGCAGCCTTGGACGGGTACTAGGGTCGTCCTCATTGGGTTCACGGTTAGGGGTTGTGAGAAGCTTTCTGATGCCCAGCGTGCCGAAGCCCTCGACTTGGGTTTCGTTTTGCCTCCTGAGCCTAATGCTCCTCCCCCTTTCTTCCCGAGCGCTGCCGGCGTGCCCAAACCTCTGCCCGCTATTCGAGCACCTGAGGGTTTGCTGCGCGTCAGTGGTCCGACGAAGGTCGACCCGCCTAGCTTTGTAGGCGCCGATATAGGGCCTTTTGCTGCTTCCCATGCTCCTAAGTCTCGGCCTCCTAGCTCCCTTGGATTTGAGCTTACTCCGGAGCTCCGACGGTCTCTTCTTGCGATGCCTCCTGGGCGCTTCGTCATCTCCTCGGCCTTTGGCGACCTTTCTTCAGCCCTCTCCTCGGCTCCTGGGTGGCTGGATCTTTTCTCTGGGTCTCGGGGCTTTGCTAAGGCTCTTGCTGCCGCTGCTCCTTGCTGGGTGTTGTGCGTAGATGTGAGCCATGGCCTGGACGAAGACCTCCTGCGCACTGACCTGCAAGAAGAGCTCCTGCGGCTCATTCGGGGCCGAGCCTTTCACGGCGTTAGCGCTGGGCCGGTTTGCAGCTCGTTCTCCGGGGCGATCACACCATCCTGGCGTACCAAGGAGTTTCCACAAGGCCGTCCGGACTTACGGAGCGATCAGCAGGATAAAGTTCTTGCCGGGAACATGATGCTGGAGTTTACATTGGAAGTCCTGCAAGCTGCTGAAGAAGTCGGCATTCTTTTTTGGGTCGAGAACCCGCAAAATAGCTGGTTCTGGAGGCAGCGGGCTTGGGACATCCTGAAGGAGACAGTTCGCTGGGATGATTTTCTTTGTGATATGTGCGTCTTCGGTACGCTCTGGAGGAAGGCGACCCGTTTTCGGACTAATTGTCAGCTCGGCGGCGCTCGCCTCCGCTGCTCTAAGGATCATCGACATCAAGTCTTACGGGGAAGAGACCGCTCTTCCGGAGTCAGCTGGACCAAGCTCGCCGAGGCCTACCCTAAACGACTCTGCCTTCTCCTGGCGACGGCATGCGCCCAGGATGCTGGGTGGCTTGGAGACTTGGAGATTTCAGGCCTCTCGACATCTCTCGATGTGCTAAGTGCAGCAATGCCAGAATTGGCGAAGCCTCTCAACCCGGGCCCCGAAGGGCAGCCCGACGACGCGAGGCTCTCCAGCTTCGAGAGGTCGCTACTGTGACAAAAGCGACCGCTGTTTTGCGATCTGGAATTTGGACCGCTTTCAAGGCCTGGGCTTCTAGTGAAGCGGGGAATGATGTGTGGGAAACTTTGCTTCTCCACCCCGACCTCCTCGTTGAGGCCCTTCTGAGCTACGGTCAGGTCCTCTACGATCGCGGGGCTTCACTTCAGGAGTTCCGTCAGCTGCTTGCGCACTGTCCACATGTGGTGCCTCGAATCCGGGCCGGACTGAAGCCGGCCTGGGACTTACTTACGAAGTGGGAGCGCCTGGAGCCAACAGTCCACAGGACACCTATGCCAGAACCGATTCTTTGGGCTATGATCGGACTGAGTGTCTCTTGGGGCTGGCTCCGATGGGCCGCCGTAACGTTTTTATGTTTTCTGGGCTGCTGTCGCATCGGGGAGGTTTTAGGTGCGACTAGGAGGGACTTGCTGACTCCTTGGGACCTCCTGCAGAACGACTTACGGTTCTATCTCGTTTTCAGGGAGCCGAAAACGCGAGGGCGAGGAGCTCGAGTCCAGCACGTCGCTATTGACCTCGAGGAGCACTTCGCCGTCTTCGTCAGGAGGGTCCTTGGAGCGCTCCCTCCGCGGGAGCTCCTCTTTCCGGGAAGTGCTGGAGTTTATCGGCGCCGTTGGGACAGTGTCTTAGCTGCTCTGGACATTCCGGCCAAATTCAAGCTCACGCCGGGCTGCTTGCGCGGTGGTGGTGCTGTGGCAGCCTACCGCCGGAAACAGCCCATCGCCGATATTCAGTGGACGATGAGACTGCAGAATCAGAGCACACTTGCTTATTACTTGCAAGAGGTCTCTGCCGAGTCTGTGCTTCCGAAGCTTTCGGTCGACGCCAGAAGAAATATCGTCGCTACATCTGCAATGCTTCCGTACCTTCTCCGTGGTTCCCCAGCGCACTAGCTGCTACGCCCTGTGGGCTGTCTTTAGCTGTTGGCCGGTTGAGGCGGATGGAGTCTTTGCTGCATAGCAGCATCTGGCGCAAATATGCGCTTGAGAATCCACTCTTGCCGAAGCGGATGGAAAATACGGTGCGGCACGGAAGCAGACGCGGGTTAACATGAACAACATGTTCACTCGTGTACTGCAGCTTTTCTCGACCCTCCCGACCCGCCCGGGAGTCTTTGCTGCATAGCAGCATCTGGCGCAAATATGCGCTTGAGTGCGGCACGGAAGCAGACGCGGGTTAACATGATAATTTGCATATGAATAGAGGTCTCGGAGTTACCACTCATGATATCTTTTGTAGTTTTAGTTTACTGCAGTCTAGTGACTTGTTGGAGTAGAACGATGTCAGCTTTGCAGTCCAGTGCTTCCAGGCTCCAAGATAAGTGTTGATCGAACATTGGCCACACAGCCGGACTATCTGAACCCACCTGGGGTGTGAGCTCATCATACTCGAAGCTGGCTGCTCCAAGATGTAGTTGCCGCCCATCCACAGCCCCAACATCAGACACATCATTGTCCTGTTAGCTTACAAGGCGCAGATCCAAAGAACCCAAAATTCAGCACATGCCCGAGGTCCTTGAAACCATTTTGTTGGCCTGGGTGATGTTGATGTTGCTGACATCTCCAAGGGGGCACGTCAAACCTGGAGAGATCGAAGGTTTCTCAGTCGAGCTAGATGCACTAGTGATATATGCAGCAATTAGGCTCCCCACTCCGTTTATTGACTGCTCGATTGATCCATACCCAGCTGCTGCACACAGGCGAAGCCATGATGAACCTTCGTGCAAGGGCCCCGGAATATGATAGTATTGTAAAATTCAGCACTTCAGTGGCCTGGCACCTTTCGGATCCAAGCACAGGATCGAATGGATCATGAGCCTAGGGTTGCAGGATCTTGATTGAACAGTTGGTCTTGGTCCAAGCCGTCTATTAGAGCCGAGTCACGCAAAGCCTGCTGCATGAAAAATGTTCATAGATGGATTCAATTCCAGGTCATGTGAGGCCACACGATACCCGCGGCCTGTGAGGCCAGCCTCGATCGGTGTATTTCGGAACTTGTTGGATGGAGCTGGGGGTCTAGTAGTGGCTCTGCTTAAGGCTCTGGCAGTCACAGCACCAGCACCCGAAAAGAGATCGACACAATCATATCGTGCCGAAATTGGTACTTCGGAGTTCCACAGCCTAAGTAGGAGAGCTACGAAAGCATAGCAGATCCAGTGGGAGCCAGCAAAATAGAATGATTTCTGGACAAGCAGCAGTAGGAGGCAAACTAGGATGAGCATCTTCGGAACACTCGCTTGCAGCATAGATTCCACCAGGGCTTTATAAGCCATTGCCGTAGGGCACCTTAGTCAAGACACCCAATGAGATACTGCCATATCAGGCTTCAATGGTCTAATATCAGACCAAAGCGCAGACTCAGGAACAGCAGCCAGGAGCAGCTCGCCATTGCCATGCGGACACAGACCAAAACTCACACACCCCGCACATGCACACACACCCTGACTGTCACAGTCACAACATATTGTGAAGCATGAGCTGCACATCGAGTCGCATGGATCGGCCCTCACATGCCTAGTTCTCCTAGGGTGACTAGACCTTCGATCGGTCGAAGAAGCTACATACACAAAAGACACAGTGCTGATCCCTCAAGCTTCAATCGGCCTTTGACCCCGATCGATGTCACAGCACTGCATGCACTTCTGCAGGGAGGGGGGCGGACCTGTTGCATTGCACTCCTTGCCCTCGCAGGCGGCGTGCGATCGCTTCCGTGAAGAGCTCGACGAAGACTTCTCACCTGGCCATTGCAGTATTCACTACCCTGTCAACCAAAGACCATATTGCAAAAGTAGCTTAAGCCGGCACAACTTCGCACATCAGAAGAAGCTTTTGGTCTCACACGCTTTGCCCAAGCTTCAGATTGCAGAGTCTGGTGTGATCTCATCCGACAGGCCTAAGATTGCACAACGACACACCAATCCCGATCTGTGCCTGGTCAGCAGCCAAAACCATTGCCGACGAGTCTCTGCTCCATAATGGAAGAATCTGTGGCGTTTGCGGAATCATTTGACCTGCACAGATCGACGGCGATGATCTAGACTTAGTAAGCTTTGAGCTAGCAGGTGATCGAAGATCGAAAAGTGATTGGCTCACCCAGATAACCCAGCTATCCTACTACCCAACCCTAAAACCCCACAATCTATGGTTAAGCCCCATAGAACAACAATCCCGAACAAGATATAGTCTCATATCTGGGGATTCACATCCCAGGCCTGGGACATTTCCTTAAACCCTGAACCCACTAAGCCTAAGGCAGCCCGTGCTCTTGCAAGGCACGAAGCCCGTTATTTTCTACATCAAGCAAATATACACTAGGGGTTTAAGGCTCAAGGGTTCAAAGCGAAACCAATTAAGGACTCAATTCTAAGCCTCAGCAACATATCTGAAGACTAGGGACAATCCTGAAGCACAAGCCCTCAACCCTAAACCCTAACTTTTCAAGTTTGGCTCAACCACGGCTCAAGCAGGCCTTCTGCGTGGCATATGCAACTGCCAGCTCGTGTGCAGCCATATCGATGTCATCTTTTGCTGTCAGATCGAGGAATCCTTCGGCACTTAAGTAGGACATGAAGGCCCTTTGCGCATTGCTGCCGGTAGCAAGGCCCTTGTTGCGCAGTTCCTCAGCCACATGCCTCAGCTATATGCAGCAAGAAAGTAGACACAGCATCTACCCCAGCCAAAACCCGCACACACACACACAATACCACATTAATTCGGAATACCATCTCAGTGCTGACAACAGGTGCATATCAAAGGCTTCGATGGCAGCTTCAAATCTCCAGGAGTGAGGGGGCCCACCCGGAACATAACGGCCAGCGAAACTCTTGCGATCCCCAGCCATAGGAACCGCAGCTTCATCCCCAGCATCCCTCGGATTCGCAGCTGCCTCAACCTCGGTCGGATCCACAGCAGCTGGAGTCGCTGCCTTTTTTGGCGACTGCGTCGGCTTTATCTTTTTTGGGGCCGCCGTCGGCTTCACCCTTGCCCGGGGTTTCATCTTCGTCCTTGGCTTCATCACTTTCTTAGCCTTCTCCTTTGCCTTAGCTTCAGATCGAAGTACATAGGTCAGAATACCGCAGGAACCACATATACTCAAGCAATAAATCTGAAAAGGCTCTGCAGGCTCTGCAGATGGGTGGACGAAGGCCCGGTCTGCACACACCATTGCAAAAGTCGCCTCCTGTTCTTCCCCTGAAGAGTCGTCCAGTTCGATGGGCTCCTGTTTATTTTGAATATACATGAATCTGTATATGCGCTTATATGCATATAATATATGTGCATATAGAAATGCATTTGGCTGGCATGTTAAGACCGCGACCTCGCCAAACAGCCTCCGGTGAGCCTCCTGATACTTCTTCTGAGCAGCCTTGGCAACTCAGACAGAATTGAGGAACAAGACACATGATAACACCTGCACATGAACCCAAACATGCCTGCCGTCTAGGTGCTAGCTGTGCTGCAGTAGGCACAGCTTTCGACCTTGATGGCACAGCTGTCGGCCTTGATGGCTCATCTGTCGGCCTAAATGGCTCATCTGTCGACCTTGCTGGCTCATCTGTCGACCTTGATGGTTCAGCTGTCGAGCTTGATGGCTCGGCTTTCGCGCTTGATGACGGCCTGAAGCAAGTGACAAAGCAACATCCCAGGCAACACTTCACAACGACTATATTGCAAGTTTGCAACCAAACCACTCACCCACAGGAGAATCCACGATCTCCTCCAGGTCATCGAGTTCCGACGAAGTAAATCGACCCAGATCACCAAAGACTTCCTCCATTTTTTGCTCAAGCCTCGAGCTTCAAACACATGTGTATGAAAGCTGAAAGCAAAGAATTTGCATGCAGCCCAAGAGGCTCTTCATGGTCTCTTCTCGATTTGTTCCTACAAATGCAGGACCCCACAGATACAGATATGGCTGTGCACACCCACAAGCAGCTGTCCTAGTCTTTGCTGGCCACTTCATCATCCTGAAATATGATGCACGTCTATGAAACCTGATTGATCTTGTTCCAATTCGGCCAAGGCACTTGGATTTCAAGCGATCCATTCTTTCATGAAAAGAGCTCCTGGGTTGCCATGTGGAAATAGTAGATTGGTTTTCAAACGAAACCCAACCCTGAACTCAAAACTTTCGCCTCGCCACTCAGTCTTTGCCAGCAGCCGGCGTACCCGAGCGAGGCTTCTTTTCAGGATGCTGGCGACCACTTTTCGCTCAAGTTCAGGCAAGTTGTATAGCCCCGTTTCTGGATTCATCGCTGCCTGCTCCACCTCAGTTGCTGAGACTGTAACTCTGCGATCTAGAACTTTATATCTCATCCAGGTCACTGCCATCTCAAACACCCGTGGAGCTGGCACTTTGTCCACGACGACATAACCTAGCTGCATACGTGTCTCAGCCAACTGCACGGGAGCATATATGCAAAAGTGAACCAAAAGAAATCCCTGTAACCGAACTGCATGCCATGTGACTCAGCGAATCCATTATTGCATCTACCACAGCGAAAGCTTCGTGGATAATAAAATCTGTGCTGAGCTCGGAGTCTGGATGTGCAAAGCGCATAGCATTCGGCCAGAGCTTTGTGATGCTTTGGCCATAATCCCGCACGAGTCATTGAAGCAATAAAAAACTGCTACCTCTGAGGTTCAATCTGCTCAAAGGCCGCAAAATTGGCTTCAAAGCCAGCACCATCGTCATAACAACCTCACACAGCTCATCTTTCATATGGTCCAGACAATCCCTATAAGTACATCCAATATTGCAAGCAAGCAGCTTCCTCCTCCGGCGATAAAGCCACTGCAGCTTCCTCCCGGCAGCACATTATTTCCAATGCCCAACAACATAAGATCTTGCCATTAGCTTCAGTCCTCTGTCTCCATAGCTCCAAAGCTCGAGAAGGCACTACTGGAATGCGTATATATATGGATCCATGTAATGCATCAAATGCCCTAGCTTCTCTAAAAACCCTTGGTCCTGAGCTCAGGACTCTCCTCTACTTAATATGTGCCCTAGGGCAACGAGGAAGGGACTGCAGCTAGATCATGCATGTGGACACCTGTCTGATCGACTTGAGCATCTGGACTGCAATTAATTTGCAGTCGTCCAGTCTGCCAGCATGCCCACAGAAGTGCAAATTCACTGTAATCATGCAGGGCCACCTGGTGCTGGAATCACCAGCTTCAAAAGCCGGTTCATCCATCGTCGGATCCATGGTCAGCTCAAGAGCTGCAAAGATCGATGCTCATATAGCTACTGCCGAATGACATGTCAGACCTGCCCAGATGCTTGCTGCCGGCATGCATGCGACTTCAGAGCCACTCCGTGGCAGCTCGGACGAGCGTGTTTCCACAATCACTCATCACCAGCAGCCGTGCTTCAAGTGGTATATGTTGTTTATGTGACCGAGATGAGATTTTTATATGGGTACATGTATACATATAGTATATACACAGAGAGGAAGCGACCCCTATTGGGGCACTGCGACTCTGCGATCTATAGGGGTTAGGGTTCAGGTTTTTCTCCCAACAGTTGAGCCAAACTACAGCTTAGGGCTTAGGGTTTTTTCTCGAAAGCGATTTGAGCCATATCTATACAAATTCGCATGCATACTGCAAAAGCAAATTCGAAGCACACGACGTGCTTATTTATCCTGCCAAAGTTTTCTTTCACAGGGCGACAGACAGAGCATGAATCCATGCCAGCAAGATTTCGGTTTGAGCCAGATCGTGAAGTCACATGCAATATAGCTAGAAAGCTCTTCAAACTGTATCTGTCGATTGCAGCAAACCAGCAAGATATACCTACATCTTGCCAGAATGATGCATCTGGAGCCGAACCAAGCAGGACGAAACATCATGAGATGAACTTGCCTTGTGCTTGCTTTAAGTTTCCTTGCAAAAGGCGAAGGAGAGGGCACGAACCCATGCCAGCAAGCTTTCGGTTTGAGCCATATTACGAGCTCACGATATATATCGAAAGATAAAAACTTCAAACTATACCTGTCGATCGCAGAAAATTGGCAAAATGTACCTACAGCTTGCCAGAATTTACGAGTTTGAGCCGAACCCCATCAGAAAAATCGCCATAAGCTGAGCTCCCCCTGCCAAAAGCGCGAATAGCTCATTTTTTGCGGCGAGCCAATTCCGAGCCATGAAGAAAAAGCGACAGTCTCCATTTAGATGCCGTTCACACTTTTTTTCGGCGAAAGAGACCTCTCCGGGATGGGGGTGGTTTGGAGCCAAGCGGCGGCATGTGGACGGGCTTGGGAACGCGAAAGCGCGCGGTAGGGAGGTGGCAAGGAAAGAAGCAGCCAACACGTGGTCGCGGAAGAAGGGGTTTTGTGTATGCAACGCAAATTGCTGCCACGTATGCTAAACAACCCATGCGAAGATATGCGAAGCATTCTGGGATATTCCGGGCCGCGCGCGTCAGCGAGGCAGGGGCCGGCCTGCGGGCACCGCTCGCGGCGCGTGGCCTGGCTGGCCGGGAGCGAGGCATGACATGGCATGACTCGTCCTCCGTGGTAGCGCCCAAACAAGCCTGTAAGGTGCCGCAAACAGCCGTGTCATGTGGCTTCCGGGCGACCAGCACCGTGACAGAACGTGAAAAAACAGAGCTGCTGCAGAAGTGGGGTGGTTTAAGAAACAATTAAAATGGCAGAGGGCGGGGCAGGGTGCAAGGAGCGGGGGGCAGGGGGAAAAAACCAGGGCAAAGGTGACAAGTGGAGTTTTTTCAGGTAAAATGAATGGGGCCCAGTCTGCTGTCGACACCGGCCAGGAGCAGACAGTCAGCCCGGCCGTTCAGCAAGCAACGAGGCGCAAGCGTCGCGACATCTACCCTGGGCTAGCGCACTGCCACCTCGATGTGTTCGCTGTCAAGCGCAACCTTCCTCAGGCTCCTCCCGCGGGCGCCAGCTGCGCTTGCGCACGCTGCCGTTCGATCGGGCCTATGTGTCTTGTGGGCCCTCGCCGGCTCCTTGCTTGAGTTCCCTCGACACTGTCGCCTCTGCTGCCGGAACGCTGGCAGCACGCCCCCGCCACCAGCCGACTCCCGGGCAGGACCTCGGCTGCAGGAGCTACGTGGACTGCACGTGCAATGGGACCGCGCTCGTACTGTCTGAAAAAAGTGTGCGTGAAAATAGGGGCAGAATTATGGAAACGACACTCTCCCGACCGCGCAAGATGGCCAGGGCCGACAGCGGGCTGTGCGGACGGCGCTGGCGGCGTTCTGGGCTGCGTGGGCGGATGCGCTACCCGTCGGCGAGGCATACGGGAAGGCGAGCGCCCAGCACACCCCACGGGGTTCTTAGCAAGGCGCGCCAAAGAGGTTGAGCGCGCAAGGTTGCTAGTGGCCAGGGAAACAGTCGGCGCCGAAGGGCAGGTCGTGCCTCAACAGCGGCTCGCCCACACAGCGAACGGCGGCGCGCTCTGCTGCGATGCAAGAGTTGATGGCGCTGAGCTGCGTGTTGCCGAGCGCCGCACGCGGACTGCCTGCCCCGAACTCGCGCCAGGGCACAGTGTCTGGTCGTGTCGGGCCATTGGGCCTGGAGATAGGCGGTCGGTGGAACGAACAATCATGCCGCTTCCTCCGGGATCTCATCCGCCCGCGTGCCCAGCGCACTGCGCGCAGCGGCCGCAGCCGGCTGCTCACGTTGCTGGCGCGGCATCGTGTCCATAGCCGTCCAGCAAGCGGTCGCGGGCACAGGGCTTGGCCGAGCATGGCCTGCTCTGCCACACACTCTGTTTCCGGTGCAGCCAATGTCGATGGACATCCTCCTCTCCTCAGTTACTTCCTCGCCGAGCCATCGGTTCCACCTCCTTTCACCAACCACATGCCCTGACATGCCATTCTGCAATTCCGTAGTTTGGCCCTGGTTTCGGGCGACGAGCACAGGGACCGTGTGAACAGCAGGAAGGTATTTAGTAAGAAAAAGAGGGAACCCGGGCGGGGGGGTGGGGGCAATTAACACAAAAAACGGGTGGAACCTTCGGATTGCAGGGAGGAAGATTAGGTGGAGGGTACCTGAGACTTGAGGTGACGCCCAAGAAGCCTGGGCCTGCGGCTTTGGCGGATAGTTACAACACATCTGCAGATGTGTTCAAACTGGCTCAAGCATGTGCTTTGTATCTATCAGAACTGAAGTTTCACTTATTACGAGATCTGTCTGGAGGATCTTTGGGTCTGAACAACCTGAAAACGACATCTGTCTCGAGGTTTGCATTGCAAAGATATCAGAATAAGAGTTTTCTGCAAAAAAACCTACGGTTCTTCAGATAGCCTCCAAATGGCAGTCGTCAACAAAATGTCCTTTTCACCAAAATGATGCCGGTCACCTTTTTTTTTGGTCCCCGTATCTCCTCCGGGTGGTTAGGCTGCTACATGGAAGTCGGGTCACGTCGTTTCACCTTGTGTAAAGTCGTTTCGCGCGGGCATGCACATGGAGCTTGCGCGTATACAAGCTCGCAAGAACATTTTGCTGGAAGCGATCTAACCGCGGCAAGCACATCGGGATTCCGAAGTACAGCAGAGATGTGTCGACTTAGGATGCACGGCGTCGCACGGGGATTGGCAGGTTTTGGAGTTGAAATCGGCCTCAAAAGTGCATGTTCGGACCCAGGCATCCCCAACTAGAGCTAAGACTTGCGCTGCCTTGCACTGCCTCGCTGAATTCGGGCGTCTACATGCTGATTGTAGCGATGTCCAAATACTACTTGTCTACTACTTGTCCCCCCTAATGAAACCACCGCGTCTGCTTGGTGATTCACACAAATTGCACGGTTTTAGTCGGGTCTCCGTGCCCCGGCCAGAGCGCACCGGGCACGTCTCGTTGTCATCGCCGTAGAGGTCGGAGGGCGCTTCGGCGCCGAAACTGCCTGCCTGGGAGGAGCGCCTGCGCAATGCTGAAAGGTCCCGTGAAGCTCAGGCAAAAGCCGACGCACGCCGGGCCCAACAGCAACAGTGTCAGCAGCAGGGCTGGGGTCGCGACTATCAGCGGGGATCCCATCCCTATGGTAGGTCATCCGGTTCCGGAGGATGGTACTAAGCTACCTGCCTCGCATTTCGTGGTTCCGCCACATTTACCGGTACTCCGAATTCCAGCCCCTCTTAGAGGTGGCCGAATTCCCTTAAATTCAGAAAAATCTCATGTTGCACTTCTGGTAGTCGCTCAGCGACAACTCCGAATCGCCAGCAGCTCCAGTGGATGATGTATTCGTCCCACGCTGCACCGATTTCTTGCGGATTGTATCCACGCCACGATTCAAGGCTTGCTGGATCGCCGCCACTTTCTAAGTGCATGTCGCGACTTTAAACCGCGTGCCAAAAGAATTAATCCGCTTCCGTATTTTCCGCTTTACGGTAGTAGAAAGCCTATGAGCCCGAAGCCACAATCCAGCCGCCTTATGGCAGGCCACACAGCACCATGCTTCCGTGCTTGTTTGCGCCTCAGACTGTCGCTTCGGCGAGGGGGGTGTAATTTGTGCACGTGTGAAGTATCATGTTTTGTGTGACGTTGTGGCACAAGTGCTCTGACAGGAAGAGTGTAGATGCCTAATGGTATACCCTGCAATTTTTGTTCACACTTGGACGGGTATTAATCAGTACGTGTGTGCAGTGGTTGTTTACAACTATATAACCAGTATTACCGTAGAACGTTGTTTTGCTAGGTCAGCTCCTATACTGCGAGATGAAAGCTGAAGGTGAACACTTGAGATAAATGAAACCCGTGTGACGATCTGCCGCGACTGTCTTCTTTTCTATCCACAGTGCTCTTCTGCGCAGCAGCTAGTTTTTTGACATCTGGTGTTTTGTGACCGGAAATACCAGCTCGTGGGAAAGCCCGCCTCGTCACGGAGTCACGTTTTCCGCTTTGCCCTGGCTCTGCTTTACTAGGACCACGATGCTGTCGCCGTTGTGGCTCAATGCAGAGTGCAGACTGTGTATGGCTTGCCCTGCGATTGTCCTGGATGTTTCTTATCTGCATGTGCATGTTGTGCGATGTGGGAATGACTGTTTCGAATGACTAACTACTTGAATTGCAATGCTTGAAGCGACCATCTCCGAGGCACATTAATGGAGGGAGAAGTGGCAAGATCGGCGACACAAGAAATTTACGATCAAGTCCTCCGGAAGGCGCGGCCGTGTATTTCAGGCGATGCCCCTTCATTGGCCATATCCAGATGTGAATGAAACTTCAGCCGTGCAATTTCGCTCGTGATATTGGCCAGGAGCTTGGCCGAACAGCTGAGCTACAGCAGGAGCAGCAGCAGCAGCAGCAGCAGCCCACGGCGCCTAACGGCAAGCCCGGAAAGCCTCGAGAGAGGCAACATCCAGACTTGCATTTGCACAGTGCGTTCATGAAGCATTGACCCAAGGCTGGTTTCACGCTTGCACACGCTCGGGATGTTGAGGTCTTCGGTGTCCGACGGCCAGAGAACCTCTCGACAGCAGGCGGGTTGGTCAGAAAGCATGGAGCGGCGTGCAACAATGAGTCTCTTAATTCGTGTCCAGGACAAGGATCCCTCGTCCCGGCCCGCGACTGCACAGAGCAAGAGCTCATCAAAGGCACCGGGGCACTAAAGAAGCTTGGTACCAGTACTGTAGCTGTAGCTCGTGTTCCTTTCAGGCCAGTCGGAGCGTGCAAGAAAAGTCTCGTTGGGTCCAGGGCCTGGCATAGACACGAGCTCTGTGACCATCTTGGCCGTGTATGTCCTCTAGTCTCGTGTTCCGTGCGCAAGGTTGCACCTGATCTTGCCTCGGTTGCGACCTTGTCGCTGACAGCTCAGCTTTCTAGGAAGATACATGAACTGCGAGTGGCATGACTGCGATGTCAGGCCCCACAACCTTGAGGACCGGAACCGGCTTGATGTCGCAAGAGCGCGTAGCCGTGCAGCATTCCATTCGTCATCCAGGATGCACTCACCGAGCGGGCCTTCGCGGAGCATCCGTCCCGCCAGTCCATTGGCTTGAGTGAGGCAGTGGCCAGGGCCCTACAGTTGTACCCCTCGAGCCACTTGATTCCATGACTTCAATAGGTCGCAGGCAAATGCAAGTGCAAGTTCGGATTCGTTCACCGGCCGGATTCCGCGTGTGTGCTGAGCGCACATCCCTGTTGCACGATCAGTGTTGGTTTTCCTGTTGACTAAAGCTAAAGCATTCAACTTTGCGACTTTATGGTTTGGGTTCATCCCATGTGGCTCCAACTGGAGCCTCGATGCCCTTCCACGGCCCGCTTCTGCATGCCGTGGGCCGTGGGACAATTGGAGCATCGCTTGGACGGGAGGGGGGAAGGGGTGTCCGACAGAAGTTTCGGACTTGTGGGATCCTGCCCACAGTCCTGCAATCTTTTCCAGTGCCTCCGGAAACCCGCAGGCATTCCACGGTTCTTCAGGGGATTCCTTCATGGGGGATGAGTGGCGATCCTTGTGGTGGTTTGCAACTAGTCACTAGGTGCGAGATGTGGTCAGCGTGACGGTGCGGGATATCGTCGGCATCTTTGAATCGCTCCTCGATCGACTTCTGATCGAGAAGAAGATGGACCGCCCGAGCGCCGAGCGGTTTAGCTGGGATTTCGGTTTTAGCGTTGGGATCCACCAGGAGACGATTCGAAGCATGGCTGACGGCTCAGTGAAGTGTACACATAGACGACCGGGAGAAGCGGCGCAAACGCTGGCAGACGAGTGGCCCAGGTCGTGGAGTTCATGACCGAAGATCTTTCTGCAACCATCGAAGCCGGTAAAGAGGAGCTAAAAGAGAGCTGTGCTCAGTTTCAACCCGTCACCTTTGCATCCTGCTTGTACAGATTGTGTCGTTTTTGCATTCGCAAGCCTACGCGTAGCTCAGGAAGGAGATCGGCCACGTCCTTCAGGAGAGGGTCTGACGTGACATCAAGACTGGAGACACCAAAACGCCTGCACAAGCACACCTGGACATCGTGACAAAAACAGAGATAGGTACATTCACATAGGCTTACAGTCCTATAGTTCTTTCTTAAGGTCCTATAAATGTCCTAAAATTCTAGATCTCGGAACCACTCTAGCATTTCAATGCTCTGTGGGTCAGGCAACACTTGGCAATACAAGTTCCAGTGTAGATGATGATGCACAATGCGCTCTGATGCAGGACATGCGCGATCTGCACAAGCAGGACCCGAAGCCCAAAGATATGTCATTGCTTTCCTGAAATACCAGTAGCAGAGGGATGCATGTTGTATGGTTTAGTGTAGTTCTTGTAATCATACTATTGCCATATACAATGGAGATTGAGCCACGTATTCAACTATGACGGTGTCTTACCAAGCGTGCTTCATCCTACCATTATTGTATGTTGCCGCATGTTCTCTCGTGTTGCATCTGATTTCACAGCTTGATATCCCATACATACATACATACATACATACATACATATATATATATATATACATACATGAATATTATACATATGCATATGTACATATACATGTGATGAATATGTGGGTGTGGGTCGACATGATTGCTTGAGGTAAAGCCTGAAAAGCTCCCCATGTCACAAGTTGCAACATGACAGATGGACGAGACCGAGCTAGCCTGGGAGCGGAAGCCGGGGCCCCCAGACTGACTGTCGCGTAGGAACTTAGAGCAGCCCTTTCAAGTCATTGTCAACTAGGCCACTAATGGCAGGCTTGGTGTACGCACCGGTAGTGCACCGGACTTCGACGGAGTCAGTGACAGTGTTGCATCGTTTTTGGTAGGCGCTGTTGTTTGGCGCGGTGGCAAGGGCCATACCTCCCAGCCACTTCTGTCCCCACATCCTGCAAAGACCTCGAATCCCTCGAAGGATCTCGGCATGTGAGAGGAGAATTGATGCTTTGCTGATGTTCAGGGCTGCACGGCGAAGAAGTGCATCGAAAGCTCAAGAACTGGCATCCAACATTCATTCACAAAGCGTTCAAGTCCGACCGAGAGTTTCCCTCAGAACTGTCATAGACTTCCAGAATCGACGCTCCGGTTCAAGCATGCATCGTTCTTCTGAACCCCGAAGGTTCGAGAGAGTCGGTGAGCTCGAAAGGGCATTCGGCAACTTCAACGACGATGCCAGCGACCGATTTGCCAACCTGGAGGCCAGGCTTTGCCCCAGGAATCAGCTGTAGAGATTGCGTGTACGGGTCTCGCAGGCGCGCCTGCGCACCTTGGAGAAAGCTTCCGTGCGACAGGAGGCACTGGACGCGGTCTTGAAGGCGCGCAAAGATGCACCACGAATAATTACACAAGGGTCTATGGACCTGTCACGAGCGACCACCCAAAATAAGACACCACTCAAATCGGTGCCAATGGCTTCCAATGTAGCCTCTTAGTTTTGAAAGATGAGAGCCAGCTCCCACACAATTGGACATGAATCGCCTCGCCTGGAGCCGTCCGAGTGTGAGAGTCCAAACTCGAGAAGCAGGCATTGTGTCGAGCCACTGACGGTTGTTTCGGACGTGCAGTATACGTGTTCCAGCGACTGTTGCACCCATGCGCAGCGAATCGCGGCGAAAGACAAGCAGAGACTGCATTTTTGTGAGACAGCGCTTTAAAAGTCCCTGCGCTGCCACGAGGACATCGCTCAGGACAAGGCTGACAAGACAGCTGACATCGACGAGCTGTTCTCAAAGGCCCCAAACTTTCTTGCATGCCTCGCTGCAGCAGAAGTTAACAGTTGTTAAACAGGTCGGTGCCATGCAGAGACAATTCGGGATCCTTCTTACCGGACCATGACACTGCAAGCGCTGGAAGGACGAAAAGACTCAAAGACATCTGCTGGACCTACAGGACACTGTGTCCACCAGCTTCGTTCTCAGCTCCCCATTCCCAGCGCACACCAGCCACGTTAGCACCGGAAGAAAGCTTTGGCTCTCGCTGGCGAAGGTTTAGCCTCGAAGAAAGAGGTCGAAGAGGTTGTGGCTAAGAGACAGCAGATCGAAGTAGAACGAAAAGAGAAAGAGTGGGTAGCCGCGGGTAGCGTTTGTAGTTTGTGTGGGCCAGGCCATGCAGCAGGTCTTGGAAGAGCTACATCAATCTTCCGATGATGTGACGGAAAGCCTCAAGGCGGGGGCCCAGATACATCCGAGTTCGGGTGGTGGTGGCTTACGGGCAGGATCTGCAAAGCAAAGTTGCTTGGCATGCTGACGTCGAGGTGGGGCGTGGCTGCAGCTTGCATCTGCAAGACTAAGACTGCGGACTGCTTGCTGCAGTACATGTTGATTCAGGAGTTGGACATGAATCAGCGTCAGAAGATCTCTGCCGTGCAGTCCGACGTGAACAAGGTCAGCTCATGTGGTGCCGTGAAGTTAACACTGCCGACACTGATTCTTCAGGCACACGATGGACTCAAAGCGCCTGGCCCCCAAAAAGAGTGTGCTGCCAGCGGTGGGAGGAGCACATGAGTTGAAACAAGGTTCGGAGACAAGTTTGACTCCGTCATCAGCCTAGCTTCCTTTGTTGTGTTTCTTTGGCTTGCGGGTTCTTTTCTGAAGGCAACAAAGCCGAAGTCGTCAGTTCGTCGAAAAGCTTTCTGCAGCTTACGGTTGGCAAATCTCCTGAGGCGCAGCAGCAAAACCATGAGGTGTTTGCCAGGAATGTGCAGGCACTGCTGGCGCTGCTGGCGGCCTTGTCGCTTCATTCATTTGCTCGTGCATGACGTCAGGGCCAAGGGCTCTGTGAACTGAAGGGCTTAGACAGGTTAGCGGTTAGAATTGGGTTTTCCCACTGTTGGGAGCGAGGCTTGAACATGTCACTGAGCTATTGCACCAGTTGCGGATATCTACAGGTCAGGGAGATGTTCTCGCAGTATGGCGAGATGATGGAGGCAGCGTCCGGTTGATTCCGTGCCTGGCTCTGACGGCTGCGATATCTTTCAGCGCAATCTGAAGGGGAACATTTCGAAAGTCGCGGAGTGTCGAGGCTCTGTAGAGTCACGGAGGCTGAGGCGAGGAAGCAGCACAAACTGCTAGAGCTGCCGCCAATCGCTACAGTCGCCGTCGAAACAACATTCCCTGAAGAGAACATAGTCGGTGTCTCTGTCTGACGTGAGCAACCACAGTTCGTTCGAGGGGTTTTCATGATCGGAACCCAGCTTTTGGCGGATACACAGGCATTCAGGAACAATTACATGTCCTGATATTCAGGCTCCTTGGCACGGATTCAATTGAGCGTGTAGTGAGGCCAAAGCATTGCGGAGACCTGTGCAAGCATGCCCGTAAAGAAGCCAATGCTCAAGCCGAAGCCTTCCGCAAGCTCCCTCCTATCAGGTATTGAGACAGTACAGAAATACTAAGAAACTAATACAAATTTAAGTAATATGAGTTATACAAGAAACAGCAACAGTAACCTACTGTTTGTCTGTCTCTTTGTCTTGCCCCATTTGGCTTGTGGCAGGATCTGGAGAAGCGACTTTCCGAGGAGCAGCAGAAGCTGGGCCAACAGAAGGCACTGCCAGAGACTGTCTCCCTGATGTCTTTGTACAAACGAGTACATGTCCACCTTGAATTGCATGCTGTTCGTGCATTGCTGAGCGCTCCTGCATTCTAGTATGATCTAGGATGTTTTTTTCGTGTGTTGACACGAAGCATCTATTACCGATCTCCTGCATGAACAGCTCCACACTTTCTAAGTGCATCGTAGAGAAGCATTCTACGAAATTCGCACGGGCTTTATCCGACCCAATGCGAGGCACTTCTAGTAACAGTATGATATCATCATGAAGAATTCGGCATCTTGAGGTGGACAAAGCGGATCTCCAAGAAAAGATGTCGACCGCTTATGGCCGCATGGAGGAGCTGAAGGCGGCATCGCCCTCAGCCGCCTCCGCCGCCTCAGCCTCGAGTCTTGCTCAGCGGCGGGAGCAACCTTGGCCCACAGGTCGACGAGAACATCTCCAACGGCCTCAAGGAGCTGGCGTCCATGGTAAGTGACCTGCAGGCCATGACGCCACAGCTCGACGGTTTCACGTCGAAGGTCAATCTTAGCAACAGGCATGCAGGCGAAACATCTGATCTGCTAGTCACTGCTAGGCTCGTTGTCATCACTTGTGTCAGAAAGACGTGTCCTTCGGGGAACATGTGCAGGAAGACGCATTAGCCATCGTATCGCACTGGCAAAGAAGTTCCAAATCATCAGAAGGTTGTCCTTGTGGTTGCTTTGTTGCACATCGCCTGGTTTCTTTGCACATCGATCAGTGTCCGCACTGGGGGAATGCGTTCTCAGCGCATAGCGTCCGCGACATATCCTGACAATGGAGGGTAGAGTACGTGTTTCTGCTTTGTTGTTTTTTCCGTTATTTGGTGATTTTGTTTGCCTTTTTGTTGGTTGGGGGGTGGCTCGGAGGAGGGTCCGTTGTGACATGCGCGAGGCTCCGTGGTGCGGTGTTGAAACAAGCTTCTGGTGTATCAAATTCCTAGCCATCGAAACGATCGAAGCTGTCGCTCGCAAACCTTGACCATGCTTTGACCTTGAACGCATTGTCTTCGCCTGTCACACCTGGCTTGTCCGAGTTGTGAGCGCCTGTCACCCAGGCGCACACCTCCGAGATGGCGACAAAGAGCTATGCTGAGGAGGTTGCCGACAGTGCTAACAAGAACGAAAACATGACTGACCTCGGCCTTTCTTGCTCTAGTACAACAGGCATTCCAAGGTGAACTAGCTTTGGGGCTGTGCAGAATGGTGGGAGTGCTAAGAGCAGAAGCACAGTGACTCCTCATGCGAGGTGGCGCACAAGTATGCGGACGAAGTGGTGAGAGCAAGTACTGAGAAGGCCACGATTCCATAAACCCGACGGGATCAGCATGTAAGCTTCTCGCTCACGGACCAAATCGAGGAAGAGATTGACGCCTTGCGCCGCGATTTCGTGGAGGAATGCCTGAGAAAGGGAATCGACGAGCATACAGTTTGCGGCAATGTTTCAGCTACATGCAGGAACAGGAGCGGATTCGGTCGAGCGTGAGACAGCAGCAGACCAACAGGCCCTTGATGCCAGATGCTAGCGGCAGTCCCGAAGTCGCGCGACGGCGGTAGACCTTCATGTCAGGAAAGACCTCAATGCAGCTCTCGAGGAGTTGAACGACTTGCGAGCTGCAGCCTTGAAACGCAGCAAGTTAGCCAAGCGAAGAGCATCTTTGCAGCACCCTGGTGCGAGGCAAAGGCAGTAAAGGTGGAAAAGCCAGGGCCCAAGCCACACAGAACCTCCCGTGCAACAATTTACATTGCTGCGTGACATCACAAGCGTGTAGAGGCGGTGTGGGTCCCTAGAAGATCAGATCACCTCGTTGAGAGAGGAGGAGGCGCCGAACCCTTTGTGAAGCTCGACGATCCATGCCTGCTGCACTCCGCAGGCAACGATTCGGGACGGCTTGAAGCACACCGCGAATAATCAGGCCAGCCGGCCTGCTCCGACTTCTAAGTTACCGCACCAAGCGTCAACCGGATGCGGAGCTGAGTCTTGAAAACATGTCATGCCGGTTTTTGTTTGGGAGAGCGCGTCGCCGACAGGCTCTGTCGGAGGCAGAAATGAAAGAGGATTGCGAGGCACGAGCCTGTGAATTGCTGAATGCCGAGATGAGCGTGCCATGCGATCACAGTCACATGAAGTCACACAGTGTCACATGTCTGATCCTCCTGTTGCAGCTTCTGCATGTGCGCATACGGCCTCTACTGGTAAGCTGGAGGCGCTTCGCAACGAGTTGAAGGAGCATGCCGAGAGGCAGCAGCAGGAAGGGGAGAGGTGCGGCATGCATTGCAGCCTGACACTTCGGGCACCCGGAACTGTACAGCAGTACATTTTTCACCGTGACGCACAAGATGGTACACCATCGGACACGGGAGAGGTGTGCGCAGATCTGACCTTCAATTCTCTGTGACAGCAGCTTCGCAGCAGAAGGCATGATGAACGTAGAGATTTCAAAGCAAGAACATGTCACACTCACACTCGACAGGCCTCACGTCCCGCATCACGGAGCAAGAAAAGCTACACGAACATGTGAAAGATGCGGTGGTGGTCGAGGCTGTACCTGCCAGGTACGATAAGTGAACCAACTGAGCCAACTACGCAGGTCACGAGACTTCTGCTAGGCAGAGCTGCTTTTCGCTGAGCAATGGCTGGCGTGAAGCGCTGCTTCCGCAATGGCGGGCAGATCTACTACGGCGAGGCACGGGCAGTGGAAAGCTCCGGCATTTTGATGGTTACCGTGTGTTGAGCGCAAAAGGCGAGCAGTAGTCAGTCGTGGTGGCAGTGAAAATCAAAGTCATGGAATGGTTAGGAGGGTAGTGATGGTGTGTTGGCGAACAGAGGGCTGTGGAACAGCGTGTGGTGAGAACGATGACAAAAGATTGGCTGCTGATGGGTGTCGGTGCTGGCGACGACAACTCCTGTTCGGGGGCATGCTTCGAAGATTAGGAGATAGATTATATGACTGTAAAGTTTGCTGGCGGTGGGGCGTGGTGGAAATGATGCTGAAGGTGGGTGATTCCCGTAAGCGTTGAGCAAAGGGTTTTGGGCCGGATCCCCAACACGCGTGTGAGGTCGAGGAGGCGGCAGACGGCACGTGCTTGAGACACGGCCTTGGGCTGCAACTCTTCACAGCGCGGCCGCCAGAAACCGCAGAGGATGGGCAAGCTCCGGACATTCTGCACGGTCGCTATCAAGGCGCCTGGAGAAAGGGACAACTCACTGGCTCAGGTGTTTACCATTGGAGCGATGGAACGGTATATGAAGGGTACTTTCTGGATGGCTGTCCCCATGGCTACGGCCGCATCAAGTGGCCTGAAGGTACCGTCTATGACGGGGACTGGAATGGTGGGGAGATGCATGGGCAAGGGACATACATTTGTGGCTTTACGAATCTCGAAAGCCACGGGATATTTTGGCACAACTGTTTACGGAACCATGCGGGGCAATGGGTGAACAAGGTGCAGGAAAGAGAAGCTCTAAGACAGCAGCATCTGAAGATTAATGCGTATCCCAGCACAAGCTACTTCATGCCGGTGATTCGCTGCAGTGGAAAAGAGATCTTGAGCAAAGCCTTATCGACGTCACAGGAGCCACCTTTTTTGGTTCCGTTCCTGCTCGCCAAGCAATCCTACAATGCCGGACCGGAAGTTTCGTTGACGTCGCCGCCCCCTCTCTGCTGTGCAGAAGCAGATATTCCCGGTGCCCGTGGGTGCACTTTTGGGACATCCATCCACATTTCACACGTGGCAGCCGAGAAGCGTCGTGTGCGGCACACGGACCCTCTCTTCCAAAAAGCCATTCAGACGGCCTTGGTGGAGTCAAGGCCCTTCGCCTTGATCTGGCCGGACGATGAGAAGCCAGCTTCTCCATTCTCCAACCACCAGCTGGAGGTGCCGGTGGACATTTGGGATCTCGAAAATGCCCACGCCGTCCCCAAGGAGTGGTGTCTTGATTACTTCTTCGACAAGCTAGTGCACCTTGGCGAAGACTTAGAAACCCGAAAGGATTTGGATCACTAGCAACCAGTGGGAGACAGGAATTCCATGTCCCTGGCTGTCCCCTAGGTTACCGACAGACATCTTCGACCCGCCCCACTTCCAGTGCAGCAGCCTCGCTGACGCCTTCCTCCCGGAGTCCGAAGTTCAGCGTGCTTTCTCAAGGGATGCTTGCTGGTCCAAAGACACGAAGGCCAGGAGAAAATTGATACCCCGGCACCTGAGGAACAAAAGACATGCGAACACTGTCTTGCTTCCCTGTCCCTCCGTCTTCAATCGAGAGGAGCCGGCACACCCAGAGATGCAGCCGCCGCCAGTTCTCCACACCCTGCGTACTTTGCTGATGTCGCTCAGGAAGCTGCGCGGCTGCGAAATTCGCGTATGGCAATCAGACACTGCTTTCCCGACGTAGTGCTTGTAGAAGAAAGTTCCAGTCCAAGACTGCCAGAATTATATCAAGTAGGCCAGCACCGGTAATGAACCAGTTCTGTTGTGCACCTGGCCCAAGCCAAGGATCCCAAACGGAGCTGAAGATGAATCTATCCGGAAGCACATGCTGAGCCGTTTCGGGTCTGCGGTGCCCCTGCATCGCATTGCTGTGCTAGTCGCTGAGTAAGCAAAGTAGTTCGGAGTACAAGTTTCACATCGGTCACACACAAACTGCCGAAGATCGGTATGCAGAATTCACTCCTCCAGTGTTTAGCAAAAGTGGTCCGCCGGCTGAACCACGAGGCCAAGAAGACATCTCCAAAGACTCGCCGACCGTTGTGTCCAGGTTGCGGGAGCAATTGACACGGCAGTACATGGAACAGCTGGCCGGGTGCCCAGCGAGTTAAGGTTTTCCTTAGCTGCGTTTCCTCCCTGAGTGGTTGGGGCCGGGGTCGTTGGGGGCATCCTTCGTGTCAGGACAAAGCGATGGACCTGCAGGGAGGTATCCACAAGCTGCAGCGCAGCTCTTGGTGAAGACCGCATGCATCGAGCTTCAGAGTGCGGAGCTCTTGCTTGGAATCTCGACTGAGGTTGAGCCACAAAGAACTCGATGAGACTGTAAAGACACGTTTGCCGAGCCCTTCGTCTGCAACCTCCGGGTGAGGAAAGTGTTGAGTGGTGAAGTTAAGACTCCAGCAAGAGGGTCCGGCATGTGTTGTTGATGTTGATGGAAATCTCATCCGGAGCTTCATGGCAACTGAGCATGAAGGCTCGCTGAGAACTCACCGACAAGCCTCAGCCCAACTGCCACTAAACATTGAACCAAAGAAACACACCAAATGCAGCACGCGATCCCGCATGCTGGCGCAGTTTTAGAGGCCGCATGGCAAAGCCATGGTGGTCCTGGCATGCCCACAGCCATTACTTAGCGTTAAATCATAAATCCCCATGACTTCCTCGACGAAGTTGCGCGGGAGTCGTTGGGTGGCCACTGAATGCGTCCCGAGAGCCAGCATCTCGAAACATGCCGATGTGTTGGGTTTCAGTGTCGCAGCAAGGCTACAAGTAAGAGTCTTCAGGACGCATGACCGGCCCGAAGGGTCAGTCGTAGAAGCCCACTAGGTTCGCTTGGTTCTTCAGTGTGGTCGACTATTGGTAGATCAGCGCCGTGCGGCGAAGACGGCGTGAGATGCTTACTGAACGGTGTGGAGCAGTTTTTCCACCGGGATATGCGTAATCGAGTCGTCTGGCACGCCCAGACCCTCAACCCCGGAACAGAACCTAATCACGTGTAGGCAAGTTTTAGGAACGCCAGGACCAGGCTCACGTTCCGTTCAGTTCAAAATCGCAAGATCGCTCGATGTGATTTATGCTTCTCTGAATGCCGATTATGGGCTCAAGAATAAAGATTGAGGCACCAGGAACTGCTTGTGCAGAAATGGCCCGATGGCAGGGTTTCCTTGGGCCGCGCCTTTTGGGGAATCCGGAACTGGCCGAGCCTGGGCAGAATGGTCCAAGTAGAGTCATGCCACGGCCATGATCTTTGATCCTTTGCAGACGTTGAGAGATGAAGAAGCAATTAAGCCCAACCCGGAAAGCTGCGCCTTAGCTCCTGTGGACTCTTTTGAGGATGGTGCCGCCTCGACGGCACGTCCTGGGCCGAGCTCGGGGACTTGTTCAGTGGGCGGGTTTGGTGGGGGCTTCAGCGGGTCGGTTAGATCGAGGTGAAGAATCTCCAATGTGTTTGGGGGGGATGCCTGCAACGTGCTTTCCTGTCTTGAAGCTGATAGCTGGCTCCACGAGGCCCGACGACAAGTGATGGCCAGGCCGGTGTTTTCCGGAGTCCCGACATCTGGCTTTTGCACAGAGCCAGGTAGCAGTGCCCAGAGCGATGGAAGCTCCCATGCAGGAATGCTCCACTCAATCGCTTCAGAAGTTGCGACGTCACTTTCCCCTTCTTTGATCATTATTGCTTCCTGCAGGCACCGCACCCGAATGGTGACGTGAGGCTTGAACCGCTAGCTGCCGCTAGCTGTGGACTTCTGCGAGTGCCGGTTTAGACTGCGCTGCTGCCTGCAGGTCTATGGTTCGAGAAGCGGCACAGACAGTGGCGGCTTCCATGCCGCCGGGGCCCAGAAGTCTACTGGGCTTGTTGCTTGGAACTTCAGTCGACATTTGTACACTTCAGGCAAAGGCCAGCTGCCCCACAAGCTCCGGTGCAGTTGATTATACAGCTCCTTGACTCTGTCAGGCCATTCTTGGACGCATGTTCTGCTGCATACTTCACGTCTCGCCTGAGGAACAGCTCATCTGTCACGACTTCGCAACAAGTACCCGAGATGCCACCAGAACCACCAAAGATGCCTCAGCATGTGTGGGAGCTGTCCCGAAAAGACCTGGTGGACTTCTGGGCCTCACCGCTGAACCGCGTATGCCTCTTGGGCCTGGCCGGCTTCCTCCTCTTCATCTATCACGACAACACCCAGCAACTTGCGCTACACTCGTATCTGCCTGTGTCTACCGCCGTCTCCGTTTTTTAAATCTGTTGGATGAAGCGTGTCGAGCTCGTGTGACATGCCGCATCTCGCAGGCACAAATGGCGCATGTCGCAACTTCAGCGGCGGATAGATTCCAACCCCTTCACCAAGCTCGTCGCAGTTGCCGGACGCCTCGGCATTCAGGGCCATGGCATTGCAAGAGAGGTTGGGTCCGCTTTGCCCTCTCAGATCCAGAGTCCGCACAAGGCCTTTGGCCCGTCGTCGTGGCCGAAGTGAAGACTGGGGCCTGAGCCGGATTGAGCTCGGTCGCTTAGATAGTTCTGTTTCACCACAGCTCACCGCAGCACCATTCCGCCCAAAAGCTGGCTCAAACTTGAAGAAACACCAAGTCGAGTCCAGATGCGAAGTGCACAGGATCACAGGATGCATGGGTAGTCCTTGGGTGTTCTGTCGGGGCTAGAGTCCGCTAGCGGTCGGCTGTACGTAGGATGGATTGAAAAGCTGCGGCACTTCGATACCATCGAACGACCTGCTTGTACAAGGGGTTGCGTTAAGTCGTCCCGTCCTGTTGTGAAGTCATCCGTTTTGCGCATGGACATGGGGATAAGCATATCTTTGCCCTGTCTAGCCCCATCGAGATAATTATTGCCTCATTATCGAGGCAATATTCGTAAGTAGTCATGAGGTTTTAGCGCCTGCGTGTGATCTCGTCGCTATAGGCTTCTCCTTGCGTGTAGATGGGGGTTTAGATGTCTAACGCTCGAACTTCAAAGATTGGTGAACTAGGCCGTCCGGACTCTATGTGTTGTGTAAACATCTTTGGGCGGCGTCTACTTGCGGAACGGACAAATCGCCTGCCAGTGCCAGTGCAATGTGCTTTGTAACACCTTCTGCGACGGCGTCTACTTGCAGAACTGACTGTGATGCTAATGATGCGTGTATTGAGACGAGCGGGTGCTTCGCAAATCGAGCGTCCAGTTGCGGAGTGGCTTGTTTTGAAGTGCTGTAATTAGTCTGTAATTTAATTCTACCCGCTGTTTGTGTTGAGCGGGTGCTTCTGAAAACGAGCGTCTACATGGGGAACGGCTGGTTTTCTTCAAGTCTTGATAGAATGTGATACCAACGAGGTGTGTCTTGAGCGGGCGCTTGTTACATGTCTGAAACCACGTGCATATGGTATTTAGCTGGCAAGATGGCAGACCTATCAGAGCGCCGGGACATAATTTCCACGTTGCCGCGTGACCATGCGGTGGCGCGACTTCACCCGCCGTGGGGCGACATAAAGGTACCCCTTGTAGCCGGACGCCCAGTAGACATCACCATGGATGGGTTTGGAGTGAGATCCCGGGTCGGTGCTTCCGTCAATCAAAATGCAAGGTCCTCCAAAGTCCCAAGTTGCTCGGGGCTCCTGTCGTTCGTGAACAGAGAGGTAAGCATGGGGTCATAGAGGTGCACCTGCTAACATACTGCTACGTGTGATGCCCAACAAGATTGAACAGGCTCTGTGAATAGTGCTATAAGCTTCTGCAAGTCCGTGTGCATCCCAAATGTGTTCAGCACATGTCAAGCTGGTCATGTCGAGTGCTTTCCGACTTGGCAAGTCTCGAGTGTTCGTCCCACTGGCGGCGAACCTGTAGCATCCGCCATGGCAACTCGAGCAGGTCTGGTGTTCGTTGCTTTTGCAGCAGGCACGCAAGAGGGTAAAGGTCAGATGTAGCGCAGCCGAAAATCCATGCGTTGGAACATCAACCTTGAGCTGGACAGGCACCTATGCCCGCAACGAATGCTCGGCCGAGGAGACGCGGTTGCTGCAGATTGCGCGGGCGAGGCAGGGTGCTTGCTACTAGCACTATAATGCTACTGTAGCAAAGGCAATCAGAACAAGCACAGAAATCGTTGTCTACTGCCATGGCGAATCAGATCTTTGGATTCTGACTGGTCCTGTATAAACGGTTTGTGCTTGGACTGTGAGCATCTGGACTTCCGTGTTCCAGCATGTGGAATTTTGTTCGCATTGCATTGCATACCTCCCAGCGGTCTCGGGATGAACATGTGGGTCGGAAAGCAACGGCAATCAGCAGTATTCAGCATTCAGGACGCAGACCAACAACCCATTTCCGCAGCTCCAGGATCCAACGAACGAGGGGTCTGTTTACTGGCTCCCGGACCTGGCGCACGGGCTAATGTACGTCGCGCCGCACGAGCCACGCGGCAACTAAGCAAACGGCTGGAAAGATGGCGATCTGATTGCGTATATAGGTGGACAAGCAGTGCACACCCACGAGCTTGTAGCAAGCAAGGGCTAACCCCACACCTCACATCCTATACTCCCCCCCTTCACTTTCACACCACTTCCCAGCCCGCCTAAGAACTCAACCTTGTAAAACCACAAAACACAAAGCACCTCCCAACACCAATACAACAATCCAGACTACAACCACAATATACAGTTACAAGCACCCACAGCGAAATCCCAAATACAATCCAAAACACAAAGCAGATACCAAATCCCACGCCGAAATCCCAAATACAATCCAACACACAAAGCACCGCCCAAATCCCACACCGAAATCCCAAATACAATCCAAAACACAAAGCACCTCCCAACACAACACCGCACAAAACAAAATCCGACGCACCGCCCATACCCCACACATCCTATACTCCCGCCTGCACTTTCAACATCTTTCAACTCATGTCTCAACCCGCCTAACTCTTCAACCTTCCGAAACACCAAAACACAAAGCACCTCCCAACAACCAATACAATAATCCCGAAACACAGCAACCTACCAAAACCAATGCAGTTTTCCAGAGCACAACCCAAAACCCAAGCTCCTCCCAAATCCCACGCCGAAATCCCAAATACAATCCAGGGTAGGATTTGTTTAGGCGCTTTGGGTTTTGGGTTGTGTTATGGATAAATGTATTGGGTTTGGTGAGTGGAAGTTTTTTCGGGCTTATCGTATTGGTTTTTGGGAGGTGCTTTGTGTATTGCGGGATTTACGGGTTGAGAAATGGGATGTAGCATTAATGCGGTGCGAATCTGGGGAGCAACGTGACTCGCTAATGGACGCCATGTACCCTCGCCATCCACTTGCAATGCATGCCGCGCACAGACACTACATGCAAAGCGACGCAAAGCATTTGAATGCATTTCGGGAGCTCGTTTTAGAATTCGTCGCCTCGCTACCTCATGCCGCGCTTACTCATTGTGTCCGGAGGCATCATGGAACACAGCCTCCGTCACCTGCACGCCAGGACCCTCACCAACGCCGACGGATCGCTTCCAGGACGGCCTTGCATCGCACGTTTGGGCATCCTCTACCTCAACAAGCCGGAACCCGGCCTTGCACCTTAGGTTGGAAGCCTCTCGCGAGTTCGGGGGTTGCCTAGACTCTTCGCGAACTCGCTGGTTGGGGAGTACTCGTTGGTGCACGTACTGCTTAAGTGAACCGGGGGGTGTGGTGGTCCCCGACTCTCGTCCCCGAAACTAGTGCAAGAGTGAGTTCGCTCGGATAAGTGGGTGTTTGCACCATGCACAAGCCTGCCAGACTCTGTAAGAGTCACGGCCCTGACTGTTTCTGATCCTCCACACGAGCAGTCCAGCAAGAAACTGTGTGAAAACTTCTTTTGTGCGAAGCAACATGGCTGTCTACTCTACGCATCGAGATCTACTTCATTCCTAGAGTTGAGATTCTATTGCTGCACCGGTTGATCTCTGCCAAGAATCAAGAAGACACGTCGGCCCTGGCAGGAGACATGTCTGGAGATGCAAGACAGAATGCTGCCTGGCTGAAAGGCCCAACACGCAGCCTCTAAACAGCGGCCCTCAATCACAGCGGACCGTATGACGAAAGTCTCAGAAGCCGTTTACGGTGGTTTGCGGCCAATCTAGGACTGGAAATCTGTAATATGAAGCAATCAATGAGCCTGGCCCACCCCAGCTTTCTCACAGGCAGAAGAAAGCTGCAAAATTCGAAACATAGTCTGCGCCAGGTTCTTACACGACACTAATCAGCACCGCATAAGTAATTAATAAGTAACTACAGGGAACTCATGCTTTCTGCCTGATTTGTCAGTGTTCTCGAAGAGCTTACGTACAGCTTTGGAGCTCGAGGATTTAGACACGAGCTCGGATCACTACAGAATTTATGTAGCTGGAACCAAAACTGGCCGTCGTGCCTTGCAAGCTGCACCAAGTTACAGCCAAGGAGTACTGGCAGTGTGACCGCATGTGCCGCTATGTCTATGGAGTCTTCGACGGCTTTGGAAGTGAATTTCTGCAGACGCCTCGAATTAGGCTGTTCTTGTTAAGCTTAGCGGGGCCACAACTGCCTCAAAGCAAGTTGGCGGCATTGCTTCGTGAACATGGCTAAGGATTCTTCGACCGCTATATTGTCGGCACATGGGTGAAAGATCCGAACGGAGTGAAGCAGAAATCCTGCCTGTGCAAACGTGGAGCAACAGAGTTGGGCAATGCTTCCTTTGCAGAGACGAGATATAGAACCTTGTCGCCAACAGGCATATCCGGTCGGAAAGGCGTCTTCCAATACGCGGTGCCGTACAACACATCGAACTACTGGTCTGGTGCAGAGGGCGCGTATACGGATGGCCCGCCGATTTATTCGACCCGGATGGTATGCGCAATCAGTTCGATGTCGGACATGTCCGCGCGACCTGTGACATATGCGGCCGTGGATGATGTCCCGGTTGGCCACTGTGCTTCACTGTGGCACCTGCGGCGCCTGCAGCTCTCCGTACGATCAGCGCATCATTTACCTTACTCGAAACAACATCACTAAGCAGCAGACAAAGTGCTCTGCAAGATATGTCCTGTCACAGTTTCGCTTCCGGGAATCCAAAAGGCAAACGATCCAAGACCTAAAAAACTGCATGACACGCGGCGGGATGGCTTTTGACGACACGGGACTATCTTGGTCCGAGCCTGCAGGAAAACCAACTTGCATGGATTGCCAAGTAGACAACATTCTTAACGACAAGGTTTTATGCATGTCCTCTTGTTATGAGACTCGCTTGCAATTTGCGTTATGGCATGGGTCCGACAGTCCCGGGACTGGGACTTGAATTTGATGGGTGTTGGATTCCAACTGTTGGATAAGCCAAGATCAGGAATGTATTGCAATGGATGCCGAGCATGTACTCCACAGCACAGGCTGCACTCTTCTGGCACAGGGGGGCCCAATTCATGGCCTCCATTGCGGGAGCAGCATCAGCCAAGGACAAATTTCTGCATCCGTCGGGACAGCCCTACGATGAGGATGCTTGCCTGCAGTGTGACGAGTATACTTCAGGCCCCTGGTACATTATGTGTGGGGGCTGCAATCGGCGCAGCTCGGGAATTGTGGGAGACATCGAGAGAAATCAGAGCTGGATCTGTCCAGTTGGCTATTGCTACGGCAAAGGCGACAGCTGCTACAGCTAGGTCACAACGTTCGTCTCTCTTTTCAATACCTCGGGATTCAGTGGGATCGTGGCATATGTGGCAGGATGCGATGTAGTTGGGGACGGACATTTTTGTTGGAAGCTGCTGCTCTTTCTATGAATGACAGCACGTTAAGTCAGGTCAGAAGTGTGCCAGAAACTGTGGCACCTCCCAAAGTGGGCTTCGGCAACAACTCCTGAAGCGCAGGCAAGAAGCATCACAAGCAACAGTTGGGGAGCAAAGCAGGCAATATGCAGCAATGAAACTGCGAGCTTCGGAGCGCCACATTCGCCTTTTTTCTGATGCCGGCCGCCAGAGAGTCAGGGTATCGGGTACGTTACATCTCACCGATCCGAGCTCAAGATACAGTTGCGAAGAAAGAAGCCTGCCTTGAGTGCGCGAATCTTCCCCGTAGATTGCGTAGTTGTGCTGTCGTACTGTGGCATTAACTCAACTGCTGTCCAGAGATGTTCAGAGTAGGGGCTGAGAGACCCGGAGATTTCAAGTCCACTGCCTGGTTTGGGCGCTCATTACCTGAGCAGCGAAGCTCGCAAGAGGAGTCGCGGACACGATTTGGGGCTAAATTGGAGTCAGCCCGCCGTGTTTAACACATATAGGCTATAGGGTTTCGAGCGACCAGATAGCTCGCGTAAGATTTCGCCAACCACGCAGACAGTTTTGCCACCACGTGCAGCAGCGACAGCACGTTTGGCACAACATTGCATGTCGTCGCATGTTCAGCACAAGAGGCGAATGCAAATCAATTGTGTGACAGCAAGCAGCACCTCTGTGCAAACGGACTTGTGTTCCGGCTGCGTAGCTTAGCGAAATCTCCCCGTAAAAAGTACTGTAGGATCTTTTTTAGACAGCGATTCGTTTGACACATGTATTGCAGTTCATCGAGCAGGCCCTGTTCTCTGCAAGTCTTCTTTTGCCTTTTGCGTGGGTAGCAATGGATGATCGCCTGCTCTGCAAACAAGGATCTGGTGATGCAACCTTGAACTCCCGGCCCTGACGCAACTCTTGCGGTTCTTCTGGCTCCGACATGACGTAAACGCGCAGAACCGGCATGCTGTTTGCATCGGTCTTTACAGGGTTTCCTACACTCGAAGTGCCTTTCGCATCGGTGCCGTCGTTGTTTCGTATTCGTATGTCTGGAAGTGTTGGTTCTTGCGACGTTCGGAATCCCCGGTATTTGCAGCGTTTCCTTGCTTTCGGCTGCTGAACATATCGAAATTGCGTTAAACGGTGGTTCCTTTGTTTTTGTTTCGTGAGTTTGCAATCCCTGGTGTTTGCGACTTTTGGAAATGTCGGCATGTGCGGCATTTCTTTGCATTCGGCTGCTGAATTTTTCCAATTTTAGGGGGTTCCTCTCTTTGGCTGCCTTTTTGCCGGAGTGCGAGGTGGGATAGAGCGAGTCCATGGTGTACGTGGTCTGTTTCGATGTGGGAAAGGCAGATCTCCTTTGCTCTCGGTGGGTCTGGGCGCGGCGGGAGGGCTCTCTCTTTCGTGTTTCCTTGCCTTCGCATTTCTTCGCCACCGACGTTCACAGTCTACAGACATAAAGACATATAATGTGGGGGCCTAAATAATAGGCTACTTATTGGCTGTCAACTGAACTTTTCAACTTTTGTTTCCTTGGGTCTTGGGCCAGTGAGTAGGAATTTTGGTTTGACTAGTCTGGTGTCGGTGACCCTTCGGACCGGGGAGGGGGGTTTGGGTGGCTTTGAGGAAGTTAGAAGAAAATTGCTGGCTCAGGGTTCGGGTGGCTTTGATTAAGTTGATGGAGTTTGGGGGGTCTGGGGGTTTGGGGACTGGCTCAGGGTCTGGGCGGCTTTGATTAAGTTAGACGGGAATTTAAGTTTTAGGCTTATACAGGTAGGTGGGGTTTCGGGAGAGTGGGTGGGTGGGTGGGTGGGTGGGTGGGGAGGCATAATTCCGCCATTGAAGGACATCTGCTGGAAAGCACACAAAACACTGCAACAGCTGTGGAGAAGCAGCAATAACAAAGCAAACGCACATTCCTGTGTAAAGCGATGTGCTGTAATTTACAGCACTTTCTCAACAATAAGGCTACATGCAGATTAAAGAAACTGACGCCATATCTTGTGTCCTTTCAAACATAGAAAGCGAAGAAAACCCGGGAAGCCCGTCAAGCACTCACGTTGTTTCCTGACAGCCCATGCGCGGGGCCTTTTTCAACACGCCACTCGCAGACTCTCGTAGGGTGTATCTCTGTCTCTGTCTCTCTGTCAGTCTGTCTTTCTTTCTTCTTTTGTCTTTCTGTCTTTCGTTCTTTCGCTCCTTTTTCACCTTCACTCGTTCTTCCGTGGTTCCCTCTTGGCGTTTTGGGAAAACAACATAAACACGCTAAACAAAAAGACGTACCCTGCCCTACACTCAACGCCGGATCAAACCTGAGGCCCACACGGCGCCCAGATCGAGAGGTAGTCTCGATCTGTTCTGCGCCTTGGGCTTTAGGGTCAGGCACGAAACCCGAGACGGGTCGAATATCAGCAGACTCTGTACAATTTCATTTTCGATCAACCTGCTTCACAATCGGGTTCGAAAACACCTCGATGATTCGACAATGTGGACATGAAGGCTGGCGTTCGACATGCTTGTCAGATTGAATTTGGGAGAGTTACGTCGTCGTCCCCTCGAAGGAAGCCAAATCCGAGTGGCCCATGTCCCAGAGCCCACAGGTGTCTGACTCGGCTTTGCGCTGTTTCCAAAGACATGGCCACACGCTGAGTCCCCATGGAGGCCTCTCGCTTTTCCCGTGCATCCGATGCCGGCCTCGCAGGCAAGTTTCAGTCCAGGGAATGCACGCACGCTGCGCAGTGGACGCAGGTGAATGGTAAATAGCCAGCGAGGATAATGATAGAAGGAAAACTGCAGCTGGTTTTTACACGTGGCTTATTTCGTGAGATGCCGGCAGCTACGTGCGGTAGGTGGCCGGAAGCACCTTCAGTATGCAAGGGCGACTATGCTGCGACGAGCCACATGCGTAACGTGTCCGATGGGGGGTTGTTCCTACATGCACGCCTGACGAAATTTGCACCCCAACGCGCCGCGAGTAGGCATTGTTGTCAACTTCCTGCAACCTTACTAACAGAAGCGGTGGAGACGGCAGATGCTTGAGGGATTGCATGCTTGACATATGACAACCGCCAGCAAAGCGGCACATAGCTGGAATGGACAAGGCATCACAAGGCTTCTTGGTCAAGATCAACTCCGAAAGTCTGCTCACCCACTGCTCCTCATGCTTGTCGCCCGAGTGAGGATAGTCGCGCTGCACTGTCAGGACATGCATTTGCAAATGTTGGCTTTGGCTGCAGGAAACAGGCAGAAATCATACACTCGCAAATTAATCAATGAATTGCAAGTTTTCCTGTAAAGGGAACGTGCTACGGTTAAGCAAACTAATCAGCCACGATAGCGGTTAGATGCGTCAGCTTGCCATAACATTCAGCCACAGACTATCGAATAGTAAGTGATAGGACGGTGTCGGCCTTGAAAATTCGCGCATGTCCCTGTACAGTCGCCATGGGTCCCATGCCGTGTGACCCGGTGGAAAAGAGCCCGGTGAGTGAGAAGGACCCTGTGCAGATATGTGCAGATTGTCCTGTTTTGCTAAATCTTGATTTGCAGATTCAAGCAGCGATGCTACTCCCGCGATGTTATGCCGCCCGCTCCTACCAATTCAACAGGACACCCTGGTGCAATGTGCCAAGTGTCCCTCGGTGCCTGAGCGCCTCCACCTCAGAGATTTGGGAAGCCAGAGAGCGTAGTTTACAGCACTTGTAGTGCATGGGGGGGGGGGCTTGGCTTTATAACTGCAAAGCACGACTCGCTGACACTCAGGGCTCCTGGCCTATATAGGGCCTAGTGAGTGTGTCTTCGGGCACGCGTGTTGAGAAGGCTAAACGACGAAGACTCATTCAACAGAGAGAAGGACTGATCAACTGAACTGCAAACGCCATCAACTGCCCCGGCCAAGAGAACCTGAGGATGCATTTTCTGCCTCTCCATGGACGGCAGGCTTGGGGACCCATGCTGTCAGCAAAGCTTCGGAAGTCCGGCACGGATGTGCAAGGCAATACGTCCCTCTTCATTACGAAAGCCCTGCGCCAACATCTTCAAGGCAAAAGCTCCTACCAATCCAACAAGACATCATCATAGCCGCTTCCCCGCTTTGCAGGCTGCCATACAGTTCAGCCCTCGCATCGCATACTGCCTGCGCGAAATGCTGGGCCGACTGGGAGGCTAGATTGATCGCTGTTAAAGCCTTCCTGCCATCTTTTGTGAATATTTGCTTGTGCGCGAGTCTGTGTATGCAGATAAACAATCAGATAGTATCTATACCTATATGTATATTAAATATATATATATATATACACACACACATACCTATACATATTTGTATACATATACATATGTATATATAGATATACAACCATGTATGTATGTCGTTTCACATTTGTTGTTTGCGGTGTGCAATTGTTGTGCATGTTCACATGTGATAACCGTTAACCAGAGACAGGGAGACCGACCGTCACAAGCGGAATGTCGGCCTCTGCACCCCTGGCAAGCTAGCCAGCAAACAAGCGGAAAGAGACACCCAGGACAGCTGAAATAAGTGTCGGCAAGCCATGCGTCCAGCTCAGAAGAGCAAAGACCCCCTGCAAGACGCGCAACGCTCATTGCTGTAGAAGATGCGCATGGATGACACATGATAACACAATAAAATGCATACAGTAGCAGTATGCTTATGTTACGTGTGTTACGGTGTTGGTATGCGTGTGTAATGTATTGTAATGTGTGTATATGTATATTGTGTATATCGTGTATGCATGTATATGCCTGTATTTGTGTGCGTAATTTGTGCAGCAATGCATGCATGCTCGCTGGCTGGCTGGCCTGTGGGCTTGCTTTTATGCATGCAACGCATGCATGCGTGAATGTTTGTGTGTTTGTGTGTCTGCGTGTGCATGTTTGTGTCTGCGTGTCTGTCTGTAGATGCAGATGCCTCCGCATCTTGCGTGATTCTTTGGAAAGACTCCCCTCCGCTGGTACTGCAGCATGTGTATGCGACTTTGATGCTTCTTCAGGAGCGTCTGCCTGATCCACGAGCGAAGCCGGGGACGGAAATTGCCGCTAACCTGTCCTTCCTGGCTGCGTCATTTCAACGCAGCTCAGGTTTCCGCAGTGCCCAGTGTGCCAAAGGGCCGTTGACATTGGTCAGGGTTACGCAGACAAGGCGCCACAAGCAGGTTCTGTGCAGCTTCCTGGTTTCTTAAGTGCGCAAGTGGTATCAGGTTCAGTGCCACCCATGCTTGGAGGATCAGCAGCAGCCGCGGCTTCTCATCATCCTGTTGCTGCTATGCTGCTATGTTGCTCAGGAGTTGCTGGCAGAGGTGCACTCGCGCAGACGGCGACCCAAAAAGGACGGGAGCCCACGGACAGATCCAGACAAAGTTTTGAAGTGCCCTGCAAGGATGCAGCCGATGCCAAGAGGGCATCCAGATGCTGTTGGTTGCGGCGGCTCGCTTCTTTCTGCGGCGTGATGCAGGTTTCGAAGCCACGGATCACAAGGAACCGAACATCCGAGTCTCCAATCTCGCAGATTATATTGCACGTACGGCTTGCAAGATCGCTCGGCAGCTTGCGACTTGTGGATGCCAGGCTCTGGGCTCTAGTGCCTGCAGGGCCCCGAGCAATGACGACTTGGCCTGGCAAGGTTTGGGCAAGCCAGTCAAACCAGTCGGGGGAGATGAGTATATACATATTATAATAGTAGAGAGAGTACAATACATGATGACATCCGCATGTCGTAAATTGGAGTACAAAATGAAACGCAAGAATGGCCTCTCATGAGAGCAGAGAGCAATTTGCCCACTTAACCCAACACACGAGGAAGGGCGACATGAGCATGGCACCAGACATACTTGTAGTTAGAAGGATTCTCTTGGATTGCGTTCATATCTACATAACCCTCCACATATACATCATAGGTCGTCATCATAAATACTAGAAAACCATATACATATCGACATGTGTATATATATATATACATATGTAATTATAGGGCTGTAAATGTACATGTACACATGCTGTATGTAGGTATGTGTTTCCTCTCAGGTCGTTTTGTTGATTGCTGTCTTTAACGTGGCCTTCTCAGTCGTGCTCGACCTTACTGGCCGATGGATGGCCAAGGAGCAGAGGGCAGCAGCAGAGACCCAGGTTTCCGCAAAGGTCTCACGGGTGTTGTGGTACGCGGTTTTTGCCGGCTTCAAGGATGTGTGATTTGACGAGGGTTTGACACGCTGTTTACAAGGGTTTTTCTAAAGCACTCGTCTGTAATACTGCTGCTGCTACTGTGACGACTCGCTACGATGTCACTGCCTTTTTTGCTGGGACCTGCAAACATAGGATGCATACACAGACGCACGCAGATCAGGTACATATGTGTGTGTATGCATATATGTATGTATGTATGTATGTATGTATGTATGTGTACATACCTATGTATGTATGTATGTATGTATGTGCGTCATGAGTCTGCATGTGCTAATGCACCTGAGCCAATGTGCTCGCCTGCACAAGTCTGAACCATCCCCAAACCTCGCCTGCATGCCGAGTGCGAGTGCTAAAAATGTATGTACGCACACATAGACACAGGCAGGTATATGTACATAACCGACATATGTATACATATATATATATATATGTATGTGTATATGTGATATGTATGTGTATATGTGTGAATGCATGTGCACACAGGCATTGCGAGCATATCCACACATGTGCTCTGTGTATGAACTTAATTATATGTTTGGGCATCTAGGGGCCCCTTTGAAGTTAAACTATAAACTAGTTCAACATGCAAAGCCGGGGTGCGATCCAATGGCAGGGCTTGTGAGCCCTCGGCGTGTTCTAGCTGCTTTGTGGCCGAAGCTGTGGCAGAGCTAAAGCGGTCGTTTGCCCGTTCTGGATCTTGTGCTTTGCCTGCACTGGAGCTTGGTTCTCCGATTCGTGCCTGGAGTTCTTGACGTGCAGGAGCTGGAGCAACACCCAGCCCTTCTACGTCAGCATTTGCCGCCAGGCATGTTTTTTTGTGCTGATGTGGGCTCGCACAAGCCTCTGGGTTTATGAGAGTGCTTGCAGCAAACCAGAGAGCCGGGGCATGATCCCGCTTCCAAAGCGTCCCATGTCGCGCTTGTCCCAGAGCCTCGCTTGCCTTCTTGGACCTCTTGCCTCTCATGTTTCTTCGGAGCAGACAGTCTATGTCTATCTGAGCAAACGCCAACGCAGATGCAGCAACAGACGCTTTGCTCTTGAAGCCTTGGATGCTACAAATCGGCTCTGGGGCGCTATGCCTCGGAGAAACGTCGTCATTGTCCTCCTTTGCTGTTTGCATGGCACCGGCTCATCATCTTGTACGTTCCCTTCCGTAGCTGATGTGGCGAAGCCCAGCTTGGCTTTAAGCTGCCTTCGCCATGAGATCGCTCGACTCGTTTGTTACTGGGTCGAAGTGGTCTATTCGCGGCTTGCGGAACCGGCAAGATTAATATAGCTGGTCCCTGACAAAATATTCGGTAAAGTGTGTGTGCAAGTGATGGTTTCGCCAGCTGTCTTTGTAGCGCATAGAAAAGCCAAGGTGCGCTTGCAATCGGGGTACAGGCAGCTGGTTTTCCAGTTTCGTCTGTAACTAGACTTTACTTAAGAGGGGGGAAGGTTCTTGGAACATCGTCCTTTTTCACGAAACGAAGGAAAGCACGTCCGGCCAAGCAGAATCGCAAGTTGTTATCCATCTGTCTTCCAGACATCTGTCTATCTATCCATCTCTCCATCGTCTATCTTCCGTCCATCCATCCTTCCAGCTATGTATCTGCCTATTGATGTATTGTTCGTGCCCAATCAAGCATGGATGCGCATATCTACTATCTATCTATCTATCTATCTATCTACTGTATCTATCTATCTGTCTATATATATATATATATATATATATATATAGATAGATATAGATATGATATATATACACAAAATTGCCCATCCTACCTATGTTCGCATGCGCCTGTTTGTTGACAGCTCATCGTATACCACGAGCAAAGTTGCTGGCGTTATCATTGTTGCCATCGCGGCTTGTATGAAGACAAGCTTTGCATATATAGCCACCACCAGCTACCGCAGACAATGAGAGTGCGACGAGAAGCGTCGGGCTGTGGCCGTGTTGATTGCTGTCGTCGTCGTGGTCGTCGTGGTGATTTAACATCACTGTTACGATGAAGCCGACGACGACGACTGCGATTAGATACATCGAGCTACTATAGTTCTGGATGCTGTAATATCTAGAAGAGTTCTTTCCACAAAATACCCCCCCCCGCCCCCCCATTCATTCTGCATACGTGTGTGTGGGGGGGGGGGGGGGCAAAGCAGAGTCAAGGCGCCGCCTCGCTGCTTTGCACCGAAGATGCCAGGGACCTCCTCGAGGCTCGGCTCGGAAACCCGCTCGCTTTGCGATACGGACTCACGGACCCTAGTACCCCTGTATACCCTATAATGGGGCTATATAAGGGGTATATAGCATAGCTATATATTAAGGTTCTATACCTCCCTACTCTGTTCTTCTCTGTGTCTCGCTTGTTTAGCAGGCAGCCATAAACTTGGCAGCTGGAGGTGCTTGCGCAGGACTCGACCCTGCGGCTGGTCTCGTCGTTTTTGCAGGAGGTCCGAGTGGCAACCACTTGATTAGTCAGTGCTTAGGTTTTCTTGGTGCTGGTGTCAATACACCCCAACTTGAGGTGGCAGCCAGGGCATGCGAGGGACCAAGAAGGCACCCTGCAGTTACTCGGACAGCTTGCACGCTGTGTGGCATCTTTCCCCGCAGGTCCCGCGTCTCGGAGACGAGTGGCGTGGCCCGAAAAGAGCTATGACTCTTGCAATACTCAGAATTAGCTTCGCGCTTAAATGTGCCACTTTAATCCAGCTTGGACAAGATTTGCGGCTTTGCGATACAGCGAGATCCTTCGTTCCGTGAAGCTGTGGAAAATGGCAAGGGGCTGGAGTTGCCTGCCGTCACGTGCATGTTATCTTCGAAACTTTATGTGCATGCAGCTTGCTCTTTCACGCACTAGTATTTGCATGGAGCACGAGATGCATCTGCCTGTCGTGGATTAGCAAGGAGCCCGGTAGTCAGGAAAAAGGCACCATGACTTGCCGGAGACAGCAGACTTCAGATTGATGCCCATTAAGAACGGGCATGTTCCGTGTCCTATCGTGACCCATGCAACTGGCAACTCCTCTGATCCAAGGCTCGGGTGATCTGAAGCAGATCAAGACTGTCGCTTTCAATCTTGCACGGCTACGTGCCGTCTGCACCACGTGTCAGGAGCCTCGATTGGCTGCCTCCCCGCTTTGGAATGCTGTGCGTGCATCCTATGGCTACTCGCTTGGTGTTGTCTCACCAAGCTGGTCTCTGGCGAGCCCAGCACCTCGGTCGCAATAGCAGTTCGTGGAGCACGGGTTCAATCCGACGAGAGCATCATGAGCTTCAGCGTTTGGGATGCACAGGCCCGTACATCTTGTGCTTGAGCGCGGCGGTCCATGTCCGAGTACCGCCCCCTTTGGGGCAAGGGCTGCCGCTGCCGGACTTCCTGTTGATCTATCTCACAGGCCGCGGAAGTCCATTCTTGTGGCCTCCGTTTCTGGTTCAAGTGCTGGGCAGGTCATAGCACTTTCTATGCTTGCTGCTTCGGAGGCCCGAGGGTTGCCTGCATGACCTTGAAGACTTTCTCCCAAACTGGCCTTTCCGCTCTCTCCTCCTCCTTTGGATGGCATCGTTGGCCAGAACTCCTGTGTTAAGATTCATCCTTGGCCTGGCTTTTGTTTGATAGCCAATGCAGTTTGTGCGACCCTGCCTGATGTCTCATGGTGTCCTGTCTCTTTGGCTGTTGGCTTTTGAGTGCAGTTCCAGTTCTCCATATCCTACATGTAGTTGTATAATTAACATTTCCCCTCAGTGCCGTTGGTCTGGCTTGTGTTCGCATGGTCGTCTGAAGGCCTGTTCTGGTGGAGTTCCTCCTCCTGGCGGCTTTGTTGGCTCCTGGCCTCGTTCTTCTGCTTGCTGGCCACAGGGCGCCGGCGGTGGGCGCTCTCCCGGCTCCCCACCGTGTCGTCGGAGTCATTGAGGGCTCTGAGACCCTCGCAGCCGATGCTCACTCTGCTCCATCCGTATTTGCTTCCCGGCTGCATGGATCACGAGCAGGCTTTCAGAAGGGACGTGCGGAGAGATCCCAGAATCAGGTACTACTTTCTCTCGGAGCTGCCAGGGGCATCAGAGGTTGTCCGCATCGAGAGGATGGATCCACCAAGCCTGCGCATGCCCATCGCTACTTACTTTGCACCATGCTTGAGTTTGTTTCCCATGACGTCTTCGTCGTCAACCTGAGGATGTTTGGCGCAGTTCTGCAGACCTGCCTTCACGACCCGTGCTCTTCCTGAAGCAAAGCCGCAGGGAGTCTGACAGAGTCCTGCTTCATGACTTCGCTCTGCGGGCGGCACGGCTCCAAGGATCCATGGCGGTGCATGGCGAGGAGGAGAAGCGCGGTGCTCACCGCAGGAGCCATGGGCCACGCGGGTTTTGCAGTCAGATGGAGTTGCGAACGATCCCTTGGCAAACTTCACAAACCACAAACATTCACTTGTGCTGCAGCGGCTGGCCTCAAGCAGGCCCCCGTTCTTCAAGCTCTGGCATCTTCCGGCTTCCTCGTTGCGCCTCGACCGAGTTCCTTTGTGACGGTGCAGGGGGGGGAAGCTGGCGGGCCCGGGATCTCTTTTCTGTTGAGCCGCCGCTTCCCGAGGTGAGCTGCGAGTATCGTCGCTTGCCAGGCGCCGCCGCTTTCGGGGTCGTAGTGTCGTAGGGCGTCGAGAGTGCGAGGCACGCAGTGGCCCATGCAGCTGGAGGACTGTGAGGCGGCCTTCAAGTGGCTCCAAGACGAGGTTCAACCGCCACGCGCACGCACGCGCCGCTTCCCCTTCTCAAGGGCAAGACCGTGTCTTCATCCCTGTTTTTCAGGCGGCCACTCTGGGAGCTGACCTCTCCAAGGTCTCCATAGCCGGCACCTCTGCTGGGGGACACATCGCTGCTCTTCTCCTGGCCCGGCGCAGCACTCAGAAATTGAAGTTTTCACTGGGAGCAGTGGAGCAGAGATGCAAGTGCAAGGATGCTGAACGAGCGGAGCGAGAACGCCGAGCACGGCATCAGAGTCACTGCCATGCTGCTCTTCTACCCGGCCTTGGATCCTGCCGATCGCACCGGCAACACGGTTTGCTCCCCCTTCTCCTGCTCTTGCTTGGGTGTGAGGCCCCGCAGCCAGGCTCCAAGAAGCCTTCCTGCTCTGTCTTGAGTTGATCCGATGCCAGGCGCGGGATGAGCTTTCTGGCGTGGTACTTTGAGAAGTGCCTTGGCTGTATCGGATCTGTACTCGGCGTTACCAGTGCCCGTGGGCGCACCGACTCTTGCAGCTTAACTGATTGACTACAAAGTGTTCTGGAGACCAGGTTTGTTCTGCAGGACCGCCAGCTTTGGCCGTCCGCAGAGCCCTTGGGGCTCCTCGAATCGGCGCCTCAGCATCGTCAATAAGACAGGACTATAGTGCCATAGCGTTCTCATTAGCTCACAAACTGCTAGCTTTCTAGTATGGCCAGCGGCAGCTACGCCTATGACAGTGCGAGTTGTCTTCCTTTGGCCGATGTTTGTGTCCTGTGTCATCATGACAGTGGGCCTGATTGTCATCAGCAGGCTAGCCAGGAGGTTGCCGCAGTGTGGCCGCCGACCCTGCACCTTGGGCCAGATTTCACGGGCTTTCTAGGTTGTGAGGCTTCGCTGTTCTAGGGGAGGCAGAATTGCTGCACGTGACGCAAAAGTTTGAGCCCCATCGTTGGTCATCATACTCATGTCAGGATCATTCACGGAGAGATGGACGGCGTCGTTCCTGTGGAGCATAGCTTCGAGCTCAGAGCGAGGCAGCACAGGTTGGTGGCCAGAGGCTCTTGCGGTCGTGGGGAGGGGGGGGGGGGGGGGGGGGGCGTTCGATGTATATGTGAGCTACCCCATATTTTTTTATTACCACATGCAGCAAAAGCTCGTTTGAAGCACCTCTTGGTGTCACGGTCGGGGTAATATGGTGTTGTGGTCGTGAGGGCATCCAATGTACATGTGAGCTACTCCACACTTACCACATGCATCACAAGCTCGTGTGGACATTTTGGACGCCACGCGTGGTGTTACGATCGTGGTGGGGGCATCACAAGCTCGTTGGGGCACCTTGGGCACAATGATTGGTGTTACGGTCGTACGGGGTGTCCACCGGACCTGAGAGCTACATGGTCCACACTCACGCATGCATCAAAAGATTGTTTCGACCTTTTGGACACGCTCTTGTTACATATATATATATATATATATAGAGAGAGAGAGAGAGAGAGTAGATACAAACATACATACATACATATGTATATATATATAGCATATTAGGTATGTATAATATATATATATATATGTATATATATGTATATATATGTATATATATATATATATATATGTGTGTGTGTGTGTCTTCTAAGTCAAAACAGACTCTGGGCCAAGGCCGCTCCTTCTTGGCATCCCTGGGCGCAGCGAGCGCAGGTCCGGGCCCAACTGAAGCAGCAAACTGATGACTTCAAGTAGTAGTAGTAGTAGTAGTAGTAGTAGTAGTAGTAGTAATAATAATAATAATACTCCTATTAAAGCTAAGAAGCAATCAAGCGTAACGGTCATTATTATTGTTACTTCTGGAGTACTCGTACCAACAAAGAAGGCTGCGCATGTCGGGTAAATCTAGCACGAGGCGGCAGCTGCGAATCAGACACTGGAGGCTCAGCTTCGTTTGGAGAGGCGATTCCACGGAATCATGGGCCTAAGACCTGCTGTGCCCAGGTGAGGAGAGCGGTCGCAGATTCAGAAGTGTGGACAGGCCTCTTGAAGTTATGTGCTTGCTGGATTCCTGGGAGTGCTAGGCGGCTTCAGCTCGTTCCTTCACTACAGGCTCTTGGTCGTGCCCCTCGCCCGCCACGTTTTCGAGACTTGGACGACTCAACATGCAGTCCATGGCTGGCGAACAAGCCAATACTGGTAACGGAAACGAATGCGCTGTTTCGGATGACTTCCTGAGATTGAGGAAATCGCCGCTGGCGATCTGGCTAGCGCGTCGTACGATGCAGCCATCGGTTGGCTATCCCAGGTGCAGGACAGGTGTCAGAAAAGAAGTGTCGCGGAGTGAGATGTGGCAACTTCAGAATGCCACCGTTGCCGTGGAGAGCTAAACTGACGGTAGAGTGATCTTGGGAATGCGTAGTGCGAGCAGACCTTGGTAGGACCTTCAAAGAACTGCTCAAGGGATGCCTTCAGAAAATGGAGCCCGAGAGCAGTCCGAAAGTTACGAGACCCCACAAGCCTAATGCACCCGACCAGCAAAGGGGCTCCCATCGAAGACTTGTTCTGTGCTGCAGCGACATTGACTCCCCTGGCCTAATGACGAGTGGTCATATCTGCCTGTACAATACATAGGAATGTCCGCAGTGGATGGCGCCATGTCTCCCGGTCTCTCTCGGAGCGCTTACCAGTACGACCTGGAGAATGCCAGGTCATTGCTGCAGAGACTGCGCAGAGGCAGGCGTCTTGAAACGTTCAAGAGCTGCAGAAATCGATGAGGGATGGATAACGAGTATATACTGCACGGGCAGGATGACAGCACTGGCATACTCCCTCCCACCGTCGCTTTTCGTGTAACCCGATAAGACTTTTGGTGCCAGGATCTTTGAAAAGCAAGCGAACTCCAAGTTGCGTTGGAGATCATTAAGGCATTTCAACAGCTGGGATGGCATCTATACGGAAGCCTCGGATTCGCAGTGCTACACTCTACCACAGAAACGCGCTGGGGTTGGTTAGACTTGCAGGTCCTGCGGATGATGAATCAAATGGCTCGGAGATTGTCCAGACATCCGGCCCTTGTGTGCCTGGGCTTGTGCACCTGCTAAGCATGCCTTCCGACCGCCATCTGTCACATTACGGCAGCTACTGAGACTGCTGCGACCACTGCCTTCGCTATCTCCACTGCTATCACCACCCGTCACCACTCCACACGCAGCACGGACGACGGTTTCCCATCCGCTTCCTGATCCTCAAACCTGACCACACCGAAGTACACGGAAAGTCTTTCGAACAGGAGGCTTCCTGCTGTCCGCTGAGGAGTGCAAAAGTGATGGTGGTCAATGTTGGCTAATGAAGATGAAGAGGTTCACGATCATGGTGATGCATGTGACCGCGTTGGTTGTAGTTGTAGGGTGCAGCAACAACCGGTGAAACTTGTCAACACAGCGAGCGAGCAATGTGCCGTGATATCACAGGCAAAAATCACTTGGCCTTGTAAGCTCAGGCGCGGTTTCTGGTTTGGCGCGTGCTCGAAAACTGGGATGGACAAGGTCTCTCTGATCGACGGGCTTGTCTAGCGGCTCCTCGGCTGCACGGCCAAGGCGGATGCCCTTCCGTACAGTTTTTTTGTTTTTTTTTTGAGGGGAGGGGGGGGGGGTGTTTTCAGGTCATTTTGGCAGAAGCGCTTCTGCTAAATCGCGTGGCGGCCCTGCCGACCTTCACTTTGTCTGGTCAGCACAACAACGGCACTTCTCGTTCGTCGGACCTCATGGAATACCTGTCACTCCGACACATCCCCGTCCAAACTGTGCCTCTGAAAAGTGCTGGACTAAGTTGAGGGGATGAGCGTCCCCAAAGTTTCAGCAGAGACGGTCGAGATCCGTCAACACTTGCGAAGGCCTTCCTTCGAGGGTCTGGAAGGATGCCATGGATGTGCACGGCGAGCTGAACCCAATACAGTGGAAAGACGTGTCCGCCTCCGCGCTCATACGTTACAGCTCCCGGGAAGGATTCTGGAAATCCGGGATCCATGCCTCGGTGATGAAACTTGCCGGTCTTTTTCATGGTACGGGAATGCAACCAACTGCAGGGCTGTTCGATCCATCGACCCGTGTCGTAGAGGCAGTGGCATGGATGCAAGCTACTGTTGATTTGCGCTTCTGCTTTCTTGGTTCGGTCCATGACGGCGGAACTCGGAGAGCAAAGCTTTTTGCGTGGGGCGTTGCTTCTGAGGCTGCTCAAGTCCGGCTGCGACTGGGGCTGGGTGCCTACGTTGGGGTTCACGTGAGGCAAGGGCCGCGAGGGAATGGATTGGAGAATAGAAAGAGTGCAGTGGAAAAAGAGATAAAAGAGGTACGAGTTATGAAACAAAAAAACAGGGCACTGAGCCGACTGAGAACTTTGTTCGAAGGCGTGGGGACAAGCTCCTGATCCCGGGCCTGGACTTGGCAACCACGCCAGAGGCAGTGGCCGAGCGAGTGGCACACCTGGCCCCGCCTGGCGTGCGAATGGTGCCACTTGCACACGATTTTAAAGCCTTGCAGACTGAGCCCCAAAAGGCGTTGTCAGCGTGGTTGCAGAGTGAGAAGGGTGTGGTGGCAGCGACGATTGACCAGGAATCTTCGTAGCTCATGCGACATTCGTGGCTTTGCAGAGCCTGCATGCAACAATCTCTTCAGTTAGCTGTTAGATCTACTCGCACGCAAAACTCAGACCATGCATTCTGTCAAGACAACGCACGGTGCCAGCTACGAACAAAGCCAGCAACTTCCCAGGTACGTGGCCACGAACGACACCCAGGCGGACTACGGCACTGCACTTCTCAAGAGGGGCTTCCAGTGCTTCAGCTCCCATTGCTGGCTTCCTTCCGTAAGCGACAACTTCTTCCTTTTTGCCGTTGAGATGCAGATTGTCGATGCGGCCTCTGTGAGCATCCGAACATTCAACGATTCCATGCCGTGGTACAGGGCCGGTCTTGCTAAGCCGTCCCACTGTTTGCTGGATCGCAGCATGCACGACTATGTCTTTGGCTTCAGTGCCACGGGCTCTTTGTGCACATGGCCCGTTTGCGGCCCCGTTCCTCTTGACCTGGGAACACTCTGGCAAACGGCCGCCGCAGAGGAGGCAGAGGAGACTCCGAGTGAGCCAGCGGGGGCCGAGCCCGTGACAAAGTATAGCATCCTGGTCCTTGAGGGGCCCGGGCAGAGCTCCGAAGGATCAAAGTGCTGGGAGTTTCCTGCGAACCTTTGGCCGATGGAGACTTCGGGGAAAACGCAGGAGGTGACCCTTGAGCTCTTGGAGCCATGGCTTCGAAGCGCCCCCAAGAGAGAAATCTCCACGTGGACTGAGTATTTCGGAGCCCTGGCAGCTTTCGCAGATGACATCTCCGAGGGTTTGGTACGCAGATCTACGCTTTATGCCTTTGAGAACGTATCAAAGAGGCACAGGCATCTGACTTCCGCAACAATACCTCGGCGAGGAGCAGTCTTCTGTTATGTGTCCGTTGGCAAGGTGTCGGTCAGGGACCAGCATGGTGCCTTCGAAATCGTCGCCGGACAGTACTGCGTCGTCCCAGCTCCTGTTCGCTTTGAGCTGATCAACAAGACCAGACTGGTCGCCGTCCACACACATCCATTCCAGCCTTTGCGAACTTTGGCTGATTCTGGTAAGTGTTGCCTGTTATCTTTGCAGAGAGACCCACCGCCTTGGGCGTCACATGGGCCAGCCGGCTTGTCAGAAGGCGGGTGCTCAGCCGTGAACAGGCACTACAGTAGCCTGGCTCTCGCTTGACACGACTCCAGACATCCCCAAAGCCGTAGCAGCCTGACTGCTAAAGTGTGCAGCAGCCAAGGAACTATCGGCGGTCCGATTGAGAGCAAGGGCCGACTGCGGTATGTAGACGGCTGCAGCGACACGCTCTTGCTGGCTCCACCAAAGCTTTCGGATCCATGCTTGAACTTGCTCCATTTCCCTCCAGGCATCCATCAAACATTACACACCCACCCTTCCGTGCGCTGTGGGCTCATTGCAAGTGGAGCTGGATATTGCATGGATGGGGATCATCGCAAGATGGAGCTGGAAGAAGGCATGGTTTGGGCCATCCCGAAGGATGCCGTGCATTCCTTCCACACGGCAGAGTCGAACGAAGAGTTGAACGTTATCGCCTTCCATCCCGACTCGGACTGGGGTCCTCTGGACGAGGACCACCCCATGCTGAACCGGACATGGGTGGACGGTGCCAAGATTGACAACTGCACTGAAAGTCACCGACGGGCCGATATGCTCCTTACGGACCAGTCGAGGGCCCTGCATCTCGCGAGCTCCCTCAAGAAGGCTCTCAGCCAGAGAGAGCTGCAGCCGCCAGAGTCGCCAGAGCCAGGCAGCTGGGAGCCGAAAGCCTAGCCGCACAGAGAGCCGATGCAATTTGTGGGAGGGGGTTTCGGAGAAGGCTCCGCTTGTAGTTCCGCAGGAGTGCACGCATTGTCTGTCTTCAGGAGAAGCCGACGGTGGCTGTCGCGAAACTTGGGTTGTGCATTTAGCGCTTCTCGCAGATGGCCTTCGCCCAGTAGAGCTGACGGAGGAACTTGCGTCCTGGCTGCACGACCTTGCTTCCGACCGAAGGTGTTGCTGCTTCGGTTTGTGCGTCTACGTGGGAGCGAGTGTGTCATGATCACAACGGAGGGCCTTGAGATTGAGATGCTAGCGGATGGCCGCTCAGCCAAGCCAAGGTCGCGCCTGATACTCCGAGCACGCAGTATTGTCGGGCTGCGTTGACGAGTGAGCAGACAGCGCGGCAGGGCCTGCAACAGTTGTCGCTACGCATCGGCGACACACGAGCTGCTTGGCTCATTCACCCGTTCTGTCGAGCCCTCCCAACTCCTCTGTCCAGCAACTGACTGAAGGCGTTCCAGCTGTCTGCACAATCCTAAACGAAAGTAGGTGACATCCCTTCCGACTTTGAGAACCCAGGCTGCGGATGGCTCTTGCCTACAAGCGTGTAGAGTGAGGCTGGACACAAGCTCTGGCCTCTTGAGTGTGTCCACGTGCACAGGATAAATGGGAGGATCGCGCTCTGATTGCGCAGGCTGTGCAGGATTCGGCGGTTCTTGTTGATTCGCCGGAGATCTCCATCCGCAGCCCCTGAGAGTCCGTGAAGTCTTCCCTTGGCTTGGGGTGTGAGCTGTAATTGTACCACCTTTCTTCCAAACAAGCACCACGGCCCTTGTATGTGCTTGCAACTTGCAACCCCGTGCAACCCCGGCGGGTCCTGGCTTTTCTCCTGTGCGCAGACCTGCGCAGCACGAGCCATGGGCTACCGCATCGGGGGTCCCTGGGGCTCCGCTCCGCCCGATGCGGCGAAGAAGCGGCTCCAGGCCGTTAACGGAGGCACAATCAGGTGTGCTGCAACTGCAAGAAGAAAGGCCAATCGCGCGGAAGAGAACCGTTTCGTGACGACCTATAACAAGACCTTCTGTGCCTACCTGAGCTTCTCTTCCAAGCTGCTTCCGAGTGCTCCAGCTGTGTTTTCGTGGAGTGTCGCGGTGTTGAAGATTCAATTGCCAAGGCTTGTCAAAGTCGCAGTCAGCCACAGTGGTGAACCCGCCCAAGAAGATGCTGCTGCCCCAGATTGGCGGAGATGCGCAGAGCCCCGGCCATCGTTACTAACTACTCGCGAGCGGGCATTGACTTCCAGCACATGCGAGAGGGAAAATAACTACTGCGCCTTAAATCCCTTTCCGTGGTCAGCCTTGTGAGAGCTGAGGAACGCCGCTGCCTTCAAGGGCGCGCCCACTCCTGTGACTCAGGTCGAACGGAGAGCGCTGCGCAGCCATGCAGTTGCACGAGTTTGTGCGAAAAAGCATGGCATACTCGTAGCATGGCTGAGTCCTCAGGGAGCACATCAGGGCTGCGGTGTATTGCAAGGCAAACACGATCAACCCGATTGCGACAATGTCCATGACGAAGTCCATGACCAAATCGCTCTCAAACAGTTCGCTACAACTGGCAGGCCCCTGGAACGGTCGCATGAGAGATGTGAGAGCAGACAGATGTCACAGAATTCTAGCAGCTAGCAGGAACGTCCTGACGCAGTCTGAAGCGCTCTTGAGGCCGTGCACTCTCGACAGATCTTTTGAGGATGAACGCTTCATACGAAGAGCACCTCGGACTCGTTCTCGAAGCCGGATAGGCCAGAAGGGACAAGGGGAACAGCAGGCCAAGTGTCACGGCACTGAGCCGGGACCGCTGCCCTGACCACTGTGCCATTAATGCTTTCGGAATGCCATGGACTGAGGGTGACTGGAACTCTGATGCTGAAAACCTTCAAGAACAGAGCTTCTCAGATGCAGGAAGTCGCCTCAGCTGTGTGCTAAAGTAGAGTCAGAGGCCACCCTGCAAAAGGCTCAAGGAAAGCAGCGAAACCCCCCGCAGCTACAGGAGCTGCTGAAAGCTTCCGCAATTGCACCCCGAGCACGAGCAGAGAGCTTAGGATATGCGCCGAAAGTGCCTTGAGCTCCTGGCAAGACCTGACCTTAGAGACATCGCGCAGGAGCCGCAAGGGTGCAGTTTTGATTGTGTTTCGAGTCAGTGTGCGCAGCTGCCTTCATTCACGTGTTTGGCGCCTGTATTGCGTCGACATCTCATTTTGGAGTCAGCTCTTCAATCAGAGACTGCTTGGCCTCGACACAGCACCCTAGACTGCCAAGGTGAACTCTGTCCCTGTTGATTCCAAACAAGAGGCGAGAGTGAGCGCCTGAGCCCATGGAGGGTCCCCGCCCCCGCCAGGACCTTTTCAAGCAGGCCGACGCCGACAATAGCGGCGAGTTGGAGTTCCCAGAAATCCAGAAGGTCTTGGAGAGGCCGCTCTAATTCGCACAGATTGGAGGATGTAGTACAGATGTGATGTTGCATCGAATATGCAACATAATCTCGGCATGGTAGGGCGTGTCTGTATATCTTATCTACTTTCCATCCTACTTGATTACAGTCCTACCGACGCACCTACTTGCCTACCTGCGCACATACCGCCTGACTATGTAAGTACGTACATACATACAGTCACACTTTGGCCGCATTCCCCGGAGCCGGAGGCTGCATGACGAGATGGACCTGCCCCTGCCGAATCGGGATTTGGTTGACCATCGGCTTAACTTAGAGTTTCGGGTTCAGGGGGTGGGGTTGTTTAAACGGTTTTCTCTAGTCGAGGTTGACTTGGAACCATCCGGTGAAAGGTGTGCGGTCTTGCGCTTGTGTGCTCTGTGTGCTGCAAGTGCTTGTGCTTCTTTACCAGAGCCACGTTTGCACATGGTGGGTTCGCAGTCATGCAAACAAACGAAGCACCTCCAAAGGAGTCGTTGCTCAAGCGCTTTGACACCACTGGGAGGAAAGTCCTGGGGCAATATGATTTTTACGAGCAGCTTGGATAGTTGCAGTTGGTCTCAAGCTTGAAGTCTTGCGAGCTTCATGCCAGCTCCCCCTCCCCGCCCTGTGTCTCCGGCAACGTTACAGTCAGGTTACTGGTGTCGCAGCTGCGGCGTAGCGCCTTCGATCGCGGATCCGTGCTGGGAAGGGAATTCTTCCTGACGAAAGGCAAGGATCACCTGAGCGTGAAACCGTCTTCCGCTAAGCCTCTCTTGGCATCCACACATGTCTCCCTGATGCAGGTAAGCAGGATGTGTGGGAGGTCTTTCGCCGCGAGAAGCAATTGGGGACCGGTTCCTTCGGAACTGCATACAAGGCCATGGCTCTTCACGTGTGGCCTGGTTGTGGCCTGTCAGACACTACTTTCTGGTAGGCTCAGGGCTTTCGCTTCGGGACGGTTCAGGGTTCGGGGCTCAGTGCAGGTTTTAGGTTTGTAGAGACTGGAGCTGTCTCGCCACTTGACACTCTGGAGTTTGGAGTGCACGTGTTTAGCCGCGAAGTTCACGACATCGTGAGTCTGCAGGCCAAGCATATCAAGACTGGCGAGGAGCGAGTGATCAAGGCAGTTAAGAAGAGCCGCACGGCTCTACCACTGGATGAGATCGAGCAGGAGATCCTAATTATGAGGCCAGAGATCCATAGATTTTCTCCTTCAAGCAATCTGGTTGGTTGTTTACCCGGCCGGGCAGCGCAGGCAAATTGACCATCCAAACATCGTCCGTCTCTTTGAGTGGTACGAGGATGGAAATCGGATTTATTTGGTCTTGGACTACTTGAAGGGCGGTTCCCTGAAAGATGTCGTTTTGCAGCTCAACAAGAAGGCGCGGGCTGGCCTTGCGCTTTCCTTCCCTCACCTTCGGCACGCAAGGACGAGAGAGGCCTCAAAGAGGCCTGGATCCGTGAGGTCATCCAGCAGTCTGCTGGGGGCCTGGCTTACTGTCATGCGCTTCGTCTGATTCACAAAGACTTGAAAGACGAGAACATCATGCTGCTGCAGATGCCTGATTGCATGTACTGGTAGGACCGCACTTCAAAGGGCCAAAGGCCTTGGAGCCAGCTTGCTCTGTATCTCAGGAAGTCAGCCAACTGGGAGAAGCCTCATGTGCCTCGGTCCTTGGCCCTGTGAAGGCAGCAGAGAGAGCGATTCCTGCAGGTGGTGATCATCGACCTTGGCGTCGCGGAGATGTTCTCAATTGCTGACCCTGCGGGTCGCATGATCGGCGGAACACCTACGACTATGGCGCCGGAGGTGCCCATCGCGCCGTTCTGAATCTGGAGTCAAGAGTCTGGAGTCTAGAGCCCACGACATCTCACGACGCATGCTGTGCTGCCCGCCCCAACTTGTTTGCCGAAGGTCTGGATGGGAACATTTGGCCCTAAATGCGACGTTGGGATCTCAAGAAGTCTGATGCCTTCCTTGGGGCTTGGGCAACTGGCAGATCGAGTTCCCTTTCAGCCCCGTCCCACTTTGGAGCTGGGCGACGGCTTGTTGTGTGGAACTGAGGTGTGGTCACTGGGGTGCATCATGTTCGAGCTCTGCACGGGCTCGCTTCCCTTCATGGCCGCCACACTGCAGCCCAGTGCTTGGACGCGACTTCACAAACGTGGGCCGAAGCCTTGCGCCCAGATCTCTTGCTCCACCAAGAATCTGAAACTGTTTTGCGCAAAGTCGGCTTCAAAAGCACCCTTGGCAGGTGGGATGACATGAAGACTTGTGCCGACAGCAAGGCCCGACATGGAAAAAGCATGTGGCTGCAGGCTTCCCCGGTTCGAACCCCCAGGTACTGTGCAAAGCCATGCTGCAGTATGATGAAGAACAGAGACCTTCAATGACACAGATCCTTGGGCCAGGGGCCCAGCGCAGAGGCCTGCAGGTCCTATGCCAGGTCAGCTGAAATCGAGCCAAGGTTCCCATACTTTGCGCCGCTTTGCCAGCACAGCACACCTGGGTCTGCTCAGATCACGCTCTCGCAGTGCGCGAAGGGCAGCTGTAAGTGGTATGATGTTGCATGCAGATGTGGCTTTGGGGGTTATTGTCCATAAGCTGTCGGTAGCAGGGCGTGAAAATTGACATCTGTCGATGGTGGGCCTCAGACTTGACAGCTATGTCCAGGTTGACAGCTTGCAGGGTACTCTATAGGCATGCCTCAAGGCAGTGCACGCGTGCAAATTCGTGATGTAGTTTGGTTTCCTTGGGTGGGCATTCCGTCCCCGGTCATGTCGGGAGTCGGACATCTCCGCTTTTCGTCCTGCATGACCAATGCCGGTCCGGCCCACAGCTGTTATTGACTTCACGTCTTGTCTTGTTTGGCAATCGTCCTTCCAGCCTTTCATGCTAGAGTTTTTCGTTGCAGCAGGCAGACGAAGCGTTTTTTGAATGACTGTCCTCTCAAAGCATTATGTCGGTTCTGTCAACACCACCGCCGGACCAGCTTTTTCTAGCTCGAGCTCCCGAATGAAGAGTTAGCAGCAAGCGGTATCTAGTTAGCGGGGGAAGTCACAACCGTCATCAGAGCCTTAATACGTCATGGAATCACAGTGCCTTAATTCCTGACTAACTCCCGTATACTGTACCTCTTATGGGCTGCGTACGGTTGAAGATTACATAAGATTACATCAACAGCGTGTTCTAGCACGTTGAGGCAAATCTTGAACACAACAAGATAACGAATGACTGTAGCATGTCCTGAACTTCCTCTAAGTCCTGGTAGAGATCAGTGTTCTAGTAGATGGGTTGAAGCTGCCCCCAAAGGTCCAAAGATCCGCAACCCACCAGCCTCAGATTCACTAGAAGACCTACCTCCGAGGATTGCGGCTCACGAGCTCAAGTTTGTGCCGCCGGAGAAGTTTGCCAGCTTTCTGAATGCTCACAAAATGCACCGAGCCAGGCCTTGCTATGGGGGCCTTGAGTTATGGTAGCGAAAAGCAATACAATATATTGCAACAAGACAAGCAGCGACAGCCACTCAAAATCATGGATGTATGCAACAGAAGGCAGGTCTGATGTTGTTCTTGAGGCATTGGGCACCCGGCCAGTTTTGAAAGCGTTCCACGGGAGCTTGCCCACGATGCCCATCATGTGCTCGCATCCTTCTAGCCCTGGTGGGCGAAAGTCTCGGATCTCGCTTGAGGCAGGGGCTCCTGCTGGAAATCGCAGCTCGATTGCCATTCCGACGTGCCGGTGAGATCATTCGAATGCTACTGGGCGGGACTGTGTGGACATGAAGAGTAAGACCTGGTACAGGACTGATTGTACACCAAGGTTCTCGGAAGTTGATGAAGACAAGACTGGCACGATTACCCTTGATGAGCTCATGGCCTATTTTACAAAAGTCGGCATCCACGATGAGGCACCTGGACACCACCATAATTCTCTTGGTCCCTGCATGCAAGTGCAAAGGACCTGGACAAGACGTTCGCCACCCTTGATGTGCGAGACCCAGGACTCTATGGCACGCTTTCAGTCCCTTGTTGTCGCATTTCCAAGGTTGACAAGGATGGTCAGCTGTCCTTCAGCGAATTTGCTGCCGGTGCACTGCTACTTTACCAAGATGCCTTGGAAGACGAACTGCATTATCTGTTCGAGACTTGTGACAAGGACTTGCCGGTTGAGCTTTAAGTGTCCACTGCACTCCATGCGCATGCATCGTCCGCAAAGCTCCAAAGCCGCGGTGGCAAAAACGACTACCAGTGCAGGACAACGATGGCATACTCAACACCCAGGAGGCCACAGGGGCAGGAGACGGCGTGTTGTACGGCATTGCACTTCTGTGGATCTGGATCAAGGCAGAGACTTTCCTGAGCAGTGTTCGTGCTGCCACCGACCTGGGTGGCAGAGTCTCGTCCAGAACCGAGGCCCGTATAGCCGCGTCGTTTATTGTACTACACTATATAACTATTCTTCAATTCTGGTAACATATACTACATGGCAGCAATAGTACATGTGATGATTTCACAACTTTTGAGTTTTTGATGTTGGTCGGCTACCGTAGGCTCCTGGCCCTGGGAAATTGCACAACTTCTTGCCAGGCCTTCTTGCAAAGCGGGCAGATCAGCTTCCAGCAGTTGCACCTTGGATCCAGATCACGGTTAAATGCAACAATCTAGCTAAACGAGTCGCAAGAAGCTAAAAGCTTGCCCGGCTAAAGTCCCTATTTGTAGCCTCAGGGCGTTGTAGAGTCCAGATGGGATGCGCAAGTGCGCCAGGAAGGAGTTCTTGATGGCGCCTCTGTCCTCGCGACCTTCAAGCGCGGCGTCCTCCCGCCTCTCTAGCCGAGCTGGCTGACGGTCAAGTGACGCGTCAGAAATCCAGAAGCTGACAAACCTCCCGTGAGATACATTGTGAAAGGGATGTGGTTATCCTTGTAGGCAGAATAGTGCATTGCCTTGTGCCTGTGGTTATGACAGACTTAATTGTCAGTATCAGTGGGCCGAGGTGTGGCACCAAGACTGCGATTACACGAGGATGTTGGAGCGACATATCGTCGTCTTGTGTGCGGACAAATCCAAAAAATGGAGGCGGCACCGGTTTCCCTTGGTCGCTGCTTCACGCTGGAACAGAACACAGATTAACAGATCCGTTCATCCGCAAATGCATACTGTGATTGGTTTCAGAAAACAGCTTTGCGACCCTGCTCAGGTCGTAGGACAAAGGCTTCATCCGCTGCATGATGCCATCCATTAATTCACTGAATCGTGGAAGATCGAGAGCTCCTTCATGGGACCTCCAGGGCGTTGCATGCTGGGGTGCCGTGGCGCAGTGCTGCAGACCACCGTGCTGCAGACCACCACCCCAAGAATGGCAGTCGCTGGGAACTCCACATCCAATGCTACAGTAAAGGAGACCCCAGACCGGTTCAGCCTCTGCCAGTAGCAATTCAGCTGTGGGGCAGTGAGGTGATTTCACTGTCTTGCGATGGAAACTGATATCTGATAATCACATGCCATGCTGATGCACCTGGAAGTATCCATACGACTACAGATTGCCCTAATCGTAAGCATCAGGAGCGGAAGAGATTTTTAAGTTTAAGCATCAGCCTGGCCTCGGCAATCTCGCAAAAGCGATGCCCTCTCTAAGCTGGAACCTGCATCGTTGATGCAATCGTGCCGTCTCACTGCCATGCGGAGTTCGTCCGTAACGGAAGGCGGAAAGGCGCCGTCTCAGAAGCTGAAAGGAAGTTTGCGGAAGCGATCTGATGATTTTTCGGTCATCCGAGTCGTCTCCTTGAGTCTTCGACGTCGTGACTCCTCCCGATGCCATCGCGGCTCGATAGACATACTGACACCTAGGGGCTCCTACTTCTGGTGCGGAGCCATGCAGCCGGGTTCCCAGTCACTCTTGACGGTGGATTGCAGTAACAACTGTACATCATCCCGAGGTGGGCTCCACCGGTGGGGCTGTCCCCACATCTAGCCGATGCCTCAGGATGCATCTTGTTGCGGCTGTTGCCGAATAGCTACTGTAGCACCCTTTCGCTCAACGAGCCCTGGCCATTTCCAAGCCAAGGCCGCGCCCATGACCGTGAGCCCGCCACAGATGTGCCGTCATCATGTCCGGGTGACACGCTCACCCAGTCCCACACGTATGGTGGCGGCCCCACAACACATGCCCCCGACCATGGCGCAGCCGATGGTACACTACGGAGGCCGAGGTCCTAAACGACAGATGTTGCAAGCGTCCCTCCTGCCTCTTCGAAGCCTTCAGGACGAGCCACGCCCCAGCCATTGCCAGGAATGCCTTTCAAGCTTCTTGGCGGATGGATGGATTGATTCGAAGTTGGGGGGCAAGCTTGGCCGGGTTTTCCTTTTCTCGCGCCAGGCCCGCGCCTGTTCCAGCGCCGGTCCCCGTCGCCATGACGGCCACGCAGAGGCGCCGAATACAAAGCCATCCCGCAATTACAAAAACAGAAATGAAAGCTGCACAGTTTGCTTCCATTGCATGTGGGAAGGTACTTCCCGAGCGCCTCTCTTAGTCCGACTGGCGGCTATCCCATGGGGCCACCTGCCGTCGCTGCACAGATGCCGCGGTTGTTGAGGCAGGTCATGTATTGTCATTCTTCGCTGCTGCGGCGGATGCTGATGATGGCACAATGGTGAAGATTACCGCCACGATGATGATGAGGAGGAGTAGGTGAAGGTGTCATTTGTGTGCGGTGGTGGCAGATGAGTCGATGGTGCAGTGATGAATAGGAGGACGGGCCACGAGCCGATAAACGGATCCTGAATGTCCTCCTCGCAGCGGTGGCAGTCGCAGTGGTTCGTGAGTCTCCCTCTCCCTCGTTAACTCCGAAGCGCATTACCTGTCAGAAACCCAAGCCCAAGTCCACCAGGTCCGAGGAAGGCGCTGCTCCTGCATGGAAGGACATGCAGCAGCGCCTGGGTCGGACAGCCTCGTCCGTGGCCACCACTGTGCCACCAGGCCCACGGCCCAACATGGCCCAACGACAAACTCAGAGCTCGCAGCCGTGTTTCGCGTGTCTGCAGTCTGCAGATGAACCCGTGTTTTCGGCAGGATCCCCTGCAGAGCATGCGGCCTCGTCCTTGCTTGCGGTCTCCGCATGCCAAAGCCCCACGCAATCTCAGCAGCAACCGGCGAGACTGGCGAAACCCACTCACCTGCCCCTTGTTGTCCACATTTTAATTGTTTGCTTAAAAATTCTTGTATATTATTATAGCCTTATAAAAAAGACAGAATATCAAGGCAAGAGCTAATTACCAGGTTGGACGTGAAGGTGGGGGACTCGCCTTCGCCCACGCCGCCTGTGCCGGGCTCTCCCGTGGATCTGCCGTGGACGCGCCTGGCCTCCACCACGCTCGAACAAGGCCCGTTTCGACATGCACTATAAAGAAGGCCTTTGAAGGAAAATGATGCGGGCTATTCCAGGCTCCATAGTTTACTTGCCGCTTAGGCATAAAGGGGGAGGGCATGGAGGGCCCAGGGCCAGGGCGCTCGCGCCGGAGACCAGTGCGCCAGGACTCGGGGACGAGGCGAAAGCCGATGATGTCCTTCGAAGAAGCAGCTGCCCGGCCGAGAGTCGAGAGCTGGTCTCGTCGCGTTGCGGCTGCAAGCTGAGGACCCGAAAGCAAAGTCGAAGATAGTCGGAACGCAGGTGCGGCCTGCGAGCTCTCCGGACCTCAACCCAACTTCTCGGTGAGTTGCAGGTGTTGAGCCGCCCAGCAGTCCACAGGGAGCGGGCCTCAGCTGCTGTTATGCCTTTCTCCGGTGCTACAGAAGTGCTGTGATAGAGCTTCCTCATGGTAATTCTGATGGCGGCGGTGGCTCTGGTGCTGGACCAGTTCATAGTGTGTCATCCGAGGTGAACCCAAAGATCCTAGACCATTGGGCGCGGCCCTCGAGCAGTCTTGACATGGATTTCGAGTTGCAGAATAGCTCTTTGAGTGGAAGCGTAAACTAGGACTAGGATTGGCATCTGGAAACGAAGCAGCGGCAATTCGTATTGGTCTTGGTTGCGCTTCCAATCTACGCAGTGTGGTACAGGGACGGCCATTGTGCGCAACTCGACTCCTCTCGCTTTACCTCAAACGAGTCAAGGCATCTAGTGCGTTGTCCTGCTTATGCTCCATCTTGATCATTCCCGCCGCAAGCAATGACCTACTACCTGTAGCAGCAAGCACGGCAAAACGCATGCATCAAGCCGAAGCGACTTCCCTGCTGCTGTGGCGACTGCACTTCATTCCGCAGGGCTCTGGCAGCCATGCGACCTTCGCAGGTCAAGAGAAGAAAGCCGTTTCAGATGAGGTGAAGGCGGATGCGAGACGTGCGAGCCTTCGACTTAGCAGCTGCCAGAGGTTGTGTTTTCGGCAAAAGCCTTCCTGGCCTTCATCCGCAGGTCCGGAACCAAAGGCCGATCTTCGAAGAGCAGGCCGGACATGCGCCAAAGCCTGCCAGTGGAGTCAGTATGCATACTTGCAGGGAGAGGAAATGCGCACGTAAGTGTTTTCAAGTCCCCAGTGCTGCCAAACCTGGAGGCGAAGAGAAGAAAGCAGATGCGAAAGGCGCGGCCACGGCTCCATACAAGAGTTGCATCTGGAAGTTTGGAATCTCTTCTATGAGGATAGGGAGGGTTCTCAGAAGGGTACTTCTCAGTGTGTTTAACCCTATTCAACAATATTCAGAAATGTTTGCATTTCTGCTTAAATATTCGGAAATATTCAGTTTTCTTCGGTAAACTTCCATAATATTCTTCATTCCTCCAGGTTCTTCACCATTATTCTTAGATCTTCGTAAATCTTCGAAATTATTCGAAACTATTCGAAATTATTCGAAATTATTCCAAAATATTCCAAATTATTCGTTGTATCTGCGGAGAACTTCAAACACTTTTCTAGACCATTCTTCTCAGATCTTCGTAAATCTTCGAAATTCTTCGAAATTATTCCAAATTCTTCGTTGTATCTGCGGAGAACTTCAAACACTTTTCTAGACCATTCCTCTTAGATCTTCGTAAATCTTCGAAATTCTTCGAAATTCTTCGTTGTATCTGCGGAGAATTCAAACACTTTTCTAGACTTCTGCTTGTTTCCCCCAGCTGAAACCGCCAGCTCGCACCCTGTTCGGAAATACATATCTTATAGGAAATTACAATTCGCACCGTTGTTTTTCTTGGTTTCCAAGCACAAATCCTATGGGAAATTACAATTCGCACCCTGTTCGGAAATACATATCCTATGGGAAATTACAATTCGCACCCTTGTTTTTCTTGGATTCCAAGCACAAATCCTATGGGAAATTACAATTCGCACCCTGTTCGGAAATAAATATCCTATGGGAAATTACAATTCGCACGCGTGTTTTTCTTGGATTCCAAGCACAAATCCTATGGGAAATTACAATTCGCACCCTGTTCGGAAATACATTAAGTAGACTCTGTTTCTTGGCATCCAGGTACAGCATCCTATGGGAAATTACAATTCGCACCCTTGTTTTTCTTGGATTCCAAGCACAAATCCTATGGGAAATTACAATTCGCACCCTGTTCGGAAATACATTAAGTAGACTCTGTTTCTTGGCATCCAGGTACAGCATCCTATGGGAAATTACAATTCGCACCCTTGTTTTTCTTGGATTCCAAGCACAAATCCTATGGGAAATTACAATTCGCACCCTGTTCGGAAATACATATCCTATGGGAAATTACAATTCGCACCCGCTCGCACCCTGATTAGCGCTTGTGTTTCTTGGATTCCAAGTACAAATCCTATGGGAAATTACAATTCGCACCCTGTTCGGAAATACATTAAGTAGACTCTGTTTCTTGGCATCCAGGTACAGCATCCTATGGGAAATTACAATTCGCACCCTTTTTTCTTGGATTCCAAGCACAAATCCTATGGGAAATTACAATTCGCACCCTGTTCGGAAATACATATCCTATGGGAAATTACAATTCGCAGCCTTGTTTTTCTTGGATTCCAAGCACAAATCCTATGGGAAATGACAATTCGCACCCTGTTCGGAAATACATATCCTATGGGAAATTACAATTCGCACCCTTGTTTTTCTTGGATTCCAAGCACAAATCCTATGGGAAATTACAATTCGCACCCTGTTCGGAAATACATATCCTATGGGAAATTACAATTCGCAGCCTTGTTTTTCTTGGATTCCAAGCACAAATCCTATGGGAAATGACAATTCGCACCCTGTTCGGAAATACATATCCTATGGGAAATTACAATTCGCACCCTTGTTTTTCTTGGATTCCAAGCACAAATCCTATGGGAAATTACAATTCGCACCCTGTTCGGAAATACATATCCTATGGGAAATTACAATTCGCACCCTTGTTTTTCTTGGATTCCAAGCACAAATCCTATGGGAAATTACAATTCGCACCCTGTTCGGAAATACATATCCTATGGGAAATTACAATTCGCACCCTTGTTTTTCTTGGATTCCAAGCACAAATCCTATGGGAAATTTCAATTCTCACCCTGTTCGGAAATACATATCCTATGGGAAATTACAATTCGCACCCTGTTTTTCTTGGATTCCAAGCACAAATCCTATGGGAAATTACAATTCGCACCCTGTTCGGAAATACATTAAGTAGACTCTGTTTCTTGGCATCCAGGTACAGCATCCTATGGGAAATTACAATTCGCACCCTTGTTTTTCTTGGATTCCAAGCACAAATCCTATGGGAAATTACAATTCGCACCCTGTTCGGAAATACATATCCTATGGGAAATTACAATTCGCACCGTGTTTTTCTTGGATTCCAAGCACAAATCCTATGGGAAATTACAATTCGCACCCTGTTCGGAAATACATTAAGTAGACTCTGTTTCTTGGCATCCAGGTACAGCATCCTATGGGAAATTACAATTCGCACCCTTGTTTTTCTTGGATTCCAAGCACAAATCCTATGGGAAATTACAATTCGCACCCTGTTCGGAAATACATATCCTATGGGAAATTACAATTCGCAGCCTTGTTTTTCTTGGACTCCAAGCACAAATCCTATGGGAAATGACAATTCGCACCCTGTTCGGAAATACATATCCTATGGGAAATTACAATTCGCACCGTTGTTTTTCTTGGATTCCAAGCACAAATCCTATGGGAAATTACAATTCGCACCCTGTTCGGAAATACATATCCTATGGGAAATTACAATTCGCACCCTTGTTTTTCTTGGATTCCAAGCACAAATCCTATGGGAAATTACAATTCGCACCCTGTTCGGAAATACATATCCTATGGGAAATTACAATTCGCAGCCTTGTTTTTCTTGGATTCCAAGCACAAATCCTATGGGAAATGACAATTCGCACCCTGTTCGGAAATACATATCCTATGGGAAATTACAATTCGCACCCTTGTTTTTCTTGGATTCCAAGCACAAATCCTATGGGAAATTACAATTCGCACCCTGTTCGGAAATACATATCCTATGGGAAATTACAATTCGCACCCTTGTTTTTCTTGGATTCCAAGCACAAATCCTATAGGAAATTTCAATTCTCACCCTGTTCGGAAATACATTAAGTAGACTCTGTTTCGTAACAACATGTTGTTGATTATTGTCGCATGTTTCAAAGCCGTGAACGCCGGGATGTGTAACAGTAAAAACAAGGAGCCTTGAGCCCTGAGCAAAAGTACTGGTAATTATTCCAGCTTCTTGGCTTCTATCTCATTGATGATTCGATGTTTATGATGATGACTATAACGACGTTCTATGTGGATGATAACAACGATGACTGATGATGGCCGATGCTGATTATGATGACGATTGTGAATATGTCGTTGGCGATGTGTATGATGATATGTGATGATGATGTTGATGATTATAAAACCTGGGTTCTACGAAGAAGACTAGGGCTATGAAGACGATGATGGTGGTTTGATAATTATGACGAGCATGATGATGGTTTTAATAATTATGGCGAGGTTGGTGATGACCTTAATGGCGATTCTTCATATATTTATATCTGTTTACAGATATTACATATAGGTAGACACACACGTATATACATACATGTGTATGTATATACATACACAAACAATATATATAGATACAGACATGTATACATATATATATATATACAGACATGTTTGTGTATCTTCATATATATCTATATATACGCACCTATAAATATATACACATGCATGTATATACGTATGCGCAATTATGTATACATTTGTATGTGTGTGTAAATGAGTACATACATAGGTACATACATACATACATATATACATACATACATAGGCAGATACATCCATACATGCATACATACATAAGCACATGCATACACACACAGACACACACACACATAAACACCTACACATACGAACATACACACCTGCACACCCACACACACATGTACATACATACATACATACATACATACATGCATACATACAAACATACATACATACACACGTATATACATACATCTAAACCCTAGGCCCTAAACCTAAGGCCCTAAACCCTAGGCCCTAAACGTAAGGCCCTAAACCCTAGGCCCCAAACCCTAGGCCGTCAACCTAAGGCCCCAAACCCTAGGCCCTAAACCCTAGGCCCTAAACCCTAGGCCCTAAACGTAAGGCCCTAAACCCTAGGCACTAAACCTAAGGCCCCAAACCCTAGGCCCTAAACCTAAGTGTAACTGTACATAGTCTGCGGGCTGGCTGTTGTGCTGTATGCTTTTATGCATGCTCTTCTGTAATTCGTATTCATAACATTTTTGGCTCAAGTGAGCACGGCAGTGTGTCGTTGGTAGCTTCTCGTTGCCGCGACGCAATTGCGCGCAGCCCGTCCTGGGCGGACGTTCGACCTGTCACGGTCGTTGGACTTTCTGCTTGGACGGAAAACGAGGGTGCGTGCTGCCCCTTTGGGTTTCCGTTCTCCACAATTGGGGGCTGTTCTGGGAAACGGCCACCCAGGCGGCTGCTGCGCCGCAATCTTTTAACGTGGCCTCGAAGGCGCGCTTGTCGTGCGCCTTGAGGCCGTGGTCCTGTGTGGCACGGGGCTCTCTCCTTCGCTAGGCGACCATGAGCGCTGAGGTCGCAGGTCAGCCGGAAGGAGCCACGTTGCTGAGGTGCATCGAGGATGGGTCAGTGGAGTACCCGGAGAAGATGCCCTTTATGTACTGGCTCCGTTGGCGTAAGGAAACGGGGTCCCGTCCCACCAAGAAGAAGGACGGACGATCCACGACGCTAGCAGATGAACAGCGTCTGTGGAAGGAGACGATGGAATTCCTCTACGACAACTTCGATGCCGAAGAGGAAGAGGAAGAAGATGAAGAGGAAGATGAGGAAGCTCCAGCTGCGGAAGCGGGCCCGGGTGCTCAGGATGGCGATCCGGGCCCCAGCTCTGAAGAGCTTCTGCCGGAGGCCGGGGTACCGGCTCCGCGTCCTGCCGCTGCGCCGGCGGACGTGGCCGAGACGGCGCGCCGTGTTGGTGCGCTTGCTCTCTCGCCGGTGGCCGGCGGCCCGGCCCGTTCCGGGCCTCCCTCGTCTGCTGGGACGGGTGGTCCCGTCACGGCGGAGACCCTGCAGGCGGACCTGCGGGAGCTCTACCGTCCCGACCAGGAACCGGTCGCGGATTACCTGACGCGGGTTTCAAGGCTGGTTGTGGCCTTGAAGGCGCACCAGGCAGAGGTCACGGTGGAGGATCTTGAGAAGATCACTACCAAGGCCACCATCCTTGCCGAGGAATACGGCAAAATGGGAGGTGACTGGCACCCTGCCAGGATGGTGCGGGCCCTGCGCACCAGGTTTACCGTTGCCGCGGTTTCTCTTGGGTCGGAAGACCGAGAGGAGGTCGAGAAGGAGATCTCGTGCCTCGGCGAGCTGATCTTGGCCCTGGGAGGCAAGAGCAGCGGCGATCCCGAGAAGGTTTGGAGCACTCCTTCTTCTGTCCCGGCCCTGGCGGCCCGGACGGGCGCCGTTGCGGAGTCGGGCTCTAAGTCCGGAGCACCGGCGCCTCTCCCGGTGGACCTTCAGCTCGCGATCCCTGAGGATCCGCAACCTGGTCCGGGGGACTCACCCCTGAAGTCCCGCCTTGCGGCTCTGGAGATAGAGCTCGAAGGGCTTAAGAAGGATAAGCCCGGCGAGCCTCACTCCGCCAGCGGCGGAGCCGGAGAGCTCGCTGCAGCTTTGGCGGCCCAGACCGAGGCGCTCAAGGAGGCCTTGGCGTCTCGCGGAGGTCAGACGTCGATCACGACCGTGAAGACGGACCTCCAATGGCCCTCGCTCACCGACGATCGCTCCGACATCCGGGACGTGGTCCAGTTCTACGAAGAGTTCGAGGACGTCTGTGGCCTTGCCAACAACTGCAAGGGGATGAATTTCCGGGAGAAACTCATCGCCCTTCGTGCTCGCTGCCGCGGCTCGAGGCTTAAGACCTTTACTAACGTGTACAAGGCTGCCTCCAAGACCGGGGAAGTTACTGAGAATCCCCAAGCCGTTTACGAAAGGATCAAGCAGCGGCACCTTGTCTTCGGCGAGAGCCGAGAAGAGAAGGAGATGAGGGTGGACGCGGAGCACGTCGCCCTCACTAAGGGCCGTCTCACAGGGCACCAGTTCGAGCCCCTGTTTGAGGCCTCCATCGCGGAGCTGGAGAGTGTGGGTCTTGGCAAGACAGCGAGGGAGCTCTTCCTAAGCTACTTGCGCAAGATGCCTCCACATCTCCAGAAGGAGATCCGCGGTGATAAGCGGTTGTGGCCTAGCGACGGCGCATCCGCAGGGCTTCGAGGCCCTTCGACCTGGGAAGAAGCGCATAAGGTCGTCCTCGAATATGAGCAGCGTGAGGCTGCGCATCGGGTGACGGCTAATAGCGTGTACGCAGGTTCGACGGAAGACCCAGCCCTGTCCGCCGCGCGGAAGGAGGTCGAGAAGCTGAGGACGGAGCTCAAGGCTTCTAAGGCCGCGGCCAAGGCGGCCGCCTCTTCCACGCTTGCCGCTGGTCCGAAAGGAAATGGAAAAGGTAAGCCTATCTGTTTCCATTTCCGCGACCACGGGAACTGCCCAAAAGGGGACGCGTGCCCTTACTCGCACGACAAGGAGCTCCGCAAAAAGGCCCTCGCGGCCAAGAAGGAGCGGGACGCGTCCACCCTGGCGACAACGCCGGGGAAGGGCAAGGGCAAGGGCAAGGGTGGACCCGGAGGGCAGCCCAAAGGCAAGGCCAAGGCCAAGCCCAAGGCGAAGTCCAAGGCGGGCGCGAAGCCGCCAGGGACTATCTGCCCTTTCTTCAAGAAGAACGGGTCGTGCCGTAAGGGAGCGGACTGTGACATGGTCCATTCGCTTCCCGCCACTGGGGGAGCCGCGTTGCCTTCGAACTGGGCGGCCCCGAGTGGCGCCGGGATGGTGAATCCCTTCGCTACGCTCTCCATCCAGATTGGGAGCGCTGGCACGGTTGTTGCGGCGAACTCCTCCGCTTTCCCGCTTGCCAAGAGCTCGTCGTCGAAGTTCAGCTCGTTGGACGAGCTGCCTCAGGACTGGTGGCACCTCTGCGAGAACGAGGTCGGGGGGTACCAGTACAGAACAGTCGTGCAGGTCATCGACGGCATGGTGGAATGCATGCTGGACGGGTGTGCAGGCTCGAACCACATCACGGAGGAACTCCTCTGTGGGATCCTCAACCGGGCTGCTGCCTTGGGGATCGGCACGGAGGACCGGAGGTTTCCTGTCGTGAAGTTCGAACGCTGGGTGCATCCGGAGTTCGTCCATGGGATCGCTGCAGGGAAGCCGGTGCCCCTGAAGGGGGCCGTCGTGCTGAGAGTCCGCTTTCTGGAGGGGCTCTCCCCCGACAACTGCAGCGAGGGTCCAGAGATATTCGTGCGCTGTAAAATAGCCGCGAAAGGAACCTCGGATTGGCATGGGCTCATCCTTGGCGGCCGCGCCTTGGATTGCTCGGGACGGCAGGGCTTGGGCTTCAAGCCCCTTCCTGACTGCCACTCCCTGGAAACCCTTGGGATTAAGATCCCCAGGTGCGAAGACTACAGTAGGTCGCGGAAGGACCGCGCCTACGCCTTCGAGTCCAGGCTTTCTAGTCTCGACGGTGCTCTGTGCTTTGAGCCGGGTACCGGAGGCAGGGACCTGCTCCGGTACAGCGGGGAGAACCCGCTGGAGCTCTTGGCCGGAGATGGGGTCATCGCACCTGTGAAGAGGGAAGGCAGTGGAGGCCAGGATGGCTCCCTTACGGAGGCTGTCCTCCCGGTAGAGTCCGCCAACTGCGAAGCAGTGCCTGGGCTGTGGCCCACAGGAGCCGAGGAAGGTTCGATCTTGCTGGTAGCCGAAGAGGACACGACTGTCTCTCCGGGTGCCGTCGTCGGCGAGGTCCGGACCGGGCTCGCGCAGACCACCGCGTGTGAATGCGGAGGGGTTGAGACCCTCTTTACGGACGCGAGTGGTGACCCGTGTGGGAACTGCGGATTAGGCACTGCCGAAGACTCGACCTTCCCTGGATGCTTTGCGTGCGGGTCCACCGAGAGGACCGCCGTCTGTGGCCTGCAAGGCTGCGGCGCATGCTCGCACAGCAGGGGTTGGCGTAAGGGCCTGAGGGTTGGGGCGGTTTTCGCCCTTGCCGCCGTAAGCACGGTCCTAGGAGGGCCTTGGGCCACGGAGTCCGTGGTTACGGATCCGGATGCCGTGTCCTTCCTCTCCTCCATCCCCACTGAGGGCCAGTGGTGGCAGACGAAGGGAGGAATGGCTGGCCTTTGGAGCGGCAGGCCCCAGGAAGGTGACCCGGAGAATCGGCCGGATGTCGAAAGGCTTCCGTACGAGACTTGCCTCTTGAAGTCTTCTGGCGGCCCGTGGCGGTTGTGGCAGACTAGGGACCTCAGGCTTTGGCCCGAGTCTGTCGACTGGTCGACCGTGCCCGTCACGTCCGATCTCGCGGTCTTCAGGACGAAGACGGGGCCGCGTTGGGCAGGATGGGATGCGGGTTCCGCTACGAGGGGGCTTGGAGGAAGCCACGGCCGAGACGTCACTAGTGGTTCCAGAGTGGACACTAGGAACGAGCCGGTGTACCACATAGTGGAATCGGCCGACATTGAGAAGATGATCGAGGAACCTCCCTCCGACTACTACTACGACAAGCTGCGGGAGGATATGGGTGCGAGGCACAAGGGTGCTTGCCCGCACCTTCTCGATCACCTGGTCTCTTTGGAAGCTTTCCTCGACAAGAGCATCCTCTTTGGGTTCTCCTTTGGTGTCGCCAAGGCTGAGATCTGTGTGTCAGAGGGTAAGCTCCTCGGGCACCGGATCGGGCGGCACGGGAGTGCGCCCGACGAGGAGCGATGCCAAGCGGTCGTGGATTTCCCGCCGCTTAAGGAAAAGCTCCACATCCAGCAATTCCTTGGGTGTGCGAACTGGCTTCGGGGCTATCTGCCAGCGGAATATGGCCATGCTGCTAAGGTTTTGGGCCAATGGCAGAAACCGGGAGCGGAGTTTCCGGAAGGTGGCCTGGGGACAGGCACCACTGCCGGCTGCAAGGCTTTCAAGGCCATCAAGAAGATGATGAGCCACCATATCAGCCTGGCGGCCTTCGATGAGGCGTCGGCTGCTGATGGCTCTTGCCCGCTTGAGCAGATAGCGGACGCCAGCGGGATTGCGGTAGGGGGCTCGGTGGTGCAAATGAGCAGGGACCTCTCAAGGATTAAGGTTCTTATGACTCACTCCAAGAGTCTGACCCCTGCGCAGCAAAATTGGCCCCCGCTGATTCAAGAAGCCTTCGCACAGCTCGAAGTCAAGCGAGCAACCCGAAAGGTCTTCGGAACTATCCGAACCCTGTGTTGGACGGACCATGCCAATCTTACGAGAGCGCAGTCCTCTGATATCGGCTCCGACCAGAAACTGGTTCGATGGGTTGCGGAGATCTTGATGGATGGGTCTGAGATCAGGAGTCTCAGTGGTCGCAGTGCGACGCTGGGGGACTCCTTTTCCAGGAACCCGAAGGGTCGGGACGAGCTCTTGGCCGCCCGGACCAAGGACTTGGTCGGGATGACTGGCCAGCTGAAGGGGTTCGACCTGGACCAGTACCTTGGAGAAGGGACCGAAGGTGACGGTCCTGTTCCCTGGGCAGTAGGGGAAGACGCGGTTCCCGATCACGCGACGCAGGTTGCCCCGGCGACCGCGGCTGCGGTGCCGGTCGGGGTCGCGGGCGGTCCCCCTGTCCGCGTTATGATTGTTTTCGATTATGCCCCTTGGACGGAGCAGGAAAGGGCGCTCACGGAGATCCGTGAAGTCTTCGTCTCGGGAATCCCGGGGCACTCCATTGCGGTGAGAGGCTGCTGGGGCCCTTTTGAGGACGATGACGGAGTGGCGTCCCACTTCGACGGTATGACCGGTAAGCTTACCGGGCCCAAGAAGGTCAAGAAGCTCCGCGTCGACCTGCTTACGTCCTGTGCGAAGGTACTTCGGGAAGCCGCTGCGTTTTCCCCTACCTTTCTGGTAGGACTTGGCCAAGGAGGAGTTGTCACCGCTGCCTTGCGGTGGCCGCTGGTGGTTGAAGTCACCCTCCAGGCTCGCAACCTGCAGCGCAAGGAAGCCCGCGTCGCGGGCCTCGCTTGGGCAGGGATCAAGGGTATCTGGAGCCTTAAGCCTAAGGTCTGGAAGGCGCACTCTACTCATGCTGAGGTGGCTGAGGCGTGCCCAGAGATGGGGCGTGAGTTTCCCGAGCCCCCTATACCAGGATATGGGATAGTGGGCAAGATTGCCGCTTCCGCTGAGGTCCTTTCGTCCCTGAAGCTAGAAGGGATCTCCAAAGTCGCGGATGTTTCCTTGCGTGGTCTCGTTGACGCGCCCTCTCGGGAGCTTTGGGATCACGAAGGAGTCTGCGCCTGCGGAAAGAGGACATACCTATTTTCAAGGTGTCCTTCGTGCATCCGGCAGGAGGCGGAGGAAACAGCTCTGGAGGTTGCTGAGGCCCAAGCCGAAAAGGAGGCCGCTGAGGGCCCGGAGTCTGCCGACCCGAGCGTGTCACTCGAGGTGAACGCCCTCTTGTCCGCCAGCCTTGCTGATGGTTCGGTGGACATTGATACGGACCTCATCCGAGCATGGGCCAAAGGTTTCCTCCAAAAGCCCGTGGAAGGGCTCCTGCCCACGGTGTACGGCAGGATTAAGGCGAGGGTCTGGACTGGGGGCGACCTGGAGCTTCCAGTCGAGGGGTGCGAGAAGGACGGCCCTTCTTTGTGGAGTTCCTGGGTCGTGAACGCCTCTGGTGAAGTCCTGCAAGGGCACCAGGCCTTCCCGTCCTGCCTGAGCGGGCCGAGCTCGCTCAACTGGGCTGTCGAGCCCAACTGGCACAGCCACAGGCATGTGGTTAATTCTGAGTGCGAACGCATATGGAATCTCCAGGAGGGCGAAGTTCGCCTCCGGGAATCCTTTGCGTGTCTCCTTGGTCTCAAGGGAGAGGTGGACCGCGTGGAAGGTTGGAATGATGGGGACGGCATCCAGTCCCTTGGGCATCGGAAGTCGCTCAGGGCTTCGCCTGTCATCGCCGCCTTCCAGTGTTCAGGAGAGGAAGGCCATTGGATGGCCGTCCAGCTCTCGAAGAAGATCGAGGTCAAGGAAGGAGAGCTTAGCAGGACCCTGGCTTTTGTGGGGTCCGCTACCAAGGCCCCACGGGTGGTTGTGGAGTTGTACTCCTCCCACCGGCCCTTTTGTGTCAAGTCACATTCCGTGCGGACTTGCCGGGTTAAGGTGTCCGCGTCCGGGGGTTCTGGTCCCCTCAGCCTCGGTTCTTTCCCTGTGCTGTCGGACAAGGACAGCCCGGAGAGTCAGAGAGAAAAGCTGGCCTTGGCGGCCAGGGATGGCGCCGGGCTCTGCGAGTTCGGCGTCACGCCAGCTCTTCGCACGGCTTGGCACGAGGCTCAACGGAGAGATCCGTCCCTTACGGCTTCGGTCAAGAAGCCGGAAGCCCCTTTCAAGCTTGGCTCGGACGGAGTCTTGGAGAGGGAAGTGACCATCAAGACTGGCCAGACGGTGGTCGTCCCGGTCGTCCCGAACGGTATCGCCGGGCCCAATGGCGTCACGTGGCGGAAGTCATGCTACATGACTGTGCATTGTGGCCTCCTGGGGGCGCACCGTTCGGCGGAGGTCACGTTCCGTCTCCTTGAAAGGGCCGTCTGGTGGCCAGGAATGGAACCAGACGTTAAGTTGTGGGTGTCCAAATGCCTGGCGTGTGTTAAGGGCAGGGCCCGAGCCACGAAGGTCGAAGCGAAACCTGTCAAATGTCTCGCGGAAGCGTGTTGGCAGGAAGTTTCCGTCGACTGCGAGGGTCCTAATCGGGAGGACCGCGATGGCTTCCGATACAGTATTACGTACTTTGATTGCCTTAGCCACGCAGTGCTTCTGGAACCCATGAAGACACTTACGCATACGGATGTGCGTAGGGCATTTCTGCGGTGCGTGCTGAGATCACGCACCCTGCCCCGCCTCATCCGATCTGATCGAGGCACTGAGTTCAAGAATGCCATGATGCTGGAGTTGTGCTCCATGCTTGGGACAACTCAGCAGTTCAGTATGGCTCTCAGGCCTTGTGAGATGGGGTCCAACGAGAGGGTCCACCAAGAGGTCCAGAAGGTTCTGGGTAACCTCATCCGGCATATCGGCGGCTCCATGGAGAACTGGAGCGAATGGCTCATGGTCGCCGAGTATGTGTTGGATAATACCCCGGGGGCGCATGGGTACACCCCCAGGGACCTGGAACGGTCCTGGAGCCTCGCCTTGCCGTTGGAGAAGGACGTTCTCCGCGAGGCCCTCCAATTCGAGCCCATCACGGACTGGGCCCGTTCCCAGTTCAAGCAGTTTTCCGACTTGGCGGCCGCTGTGCGGCGCCATTGGGACGCGAGCAGTGAGGCGCGTGCCCGACTTGCTAATCGGTCGCGTCGCACAGTTGAGCTCCGCGTGGGGGACAGAGTTGTCTGGAATTCCCCCAAGCCCCGGCCAGAGGGGGCGGGGCGTGTCCCTTGGAAGCCTGGTCTGACCGGCCCTTGGAGGATAGTGGCGGTTAAAGGCCATAGGCTGCAACTCGAACTTGTTCCTGGTGGCCCTGGTGAGGCGCCAGGCCGGCAATGTGAAGCCCACGCGGAGGATGTAGTGCTCGTGCCGGAAGATGCGGAGGTGCCCGAGAAGAGGGACCCCATAGAGTTTTTCGACGAGCCAGAGCATCAGCCGCCTTCATTGGGTCAGCAAGCGGCCGGTGAAGCTAAGCAGGTCGAGTTTACTGTCAAGCGCCGGGGCCGCAACTTCGTGTTGCGTATTGGTGACCATGTTGCGTACCATGGCGCCCGAGTGGGCCCTAAAACCTGTCGCCTAGGCAAGGTCACGCAAGTGGACGAAGCCAGGGCACAGGTGGGCGTCCACCGGTACATCCCCGACGCCTCAGGACTCAGAGTCCGGTGGCACCTTGCGTTTTTGGACGAAGGCGGTTCTCTGACCCGCGAAGGGACGAGACAGGCCATAGAGTCCATCACCGTGAAGGAGATTATCTCCAAGGTGGATCTTAGTAGGGATGGGGTTCTCGCTGCGTCTTCTGCCCGGAAGCTCGATAAGGCCGGTTACTCCTTGCAAGAGTCCGTGCCGGACCGAGTGGGTGTGGCAGCTTCCCCGATTGACGTCCCTGCTGCGTTGAAGGAGCTCCTTGCTGAGGCTCCCGCGCCCTCCTTGATCGTCGGTAGAGGTAGCTCCTGTGCCGCGGTCCAGGGGTGGATCAGAGATCACCTAGAGGGTATGGACGTGGACCTTGTCGAAGTAGCGGTGTCGGAGCACTCGCTTACTCAGGTCAGTAAGGCAGGAGGCCTGCGTAGCCCTCCTGCTGCGGTTCAAGGAGCCAGCTCCTACGGGATCCGCTGGGACTTCTCCTCAGAGGAGGACCGGCAAGCCCTGAGCCTTCTGGTCGATACGCTCGACCCCAAGTGCCTCGTTGTGGGCCTATCCGGTAAGGGTATCCCCAAGGAGTTCCTCTCCCTGGTCAGTAGGTGGGGAGCAATGGTGGCCGAGAAGGGGCGCCAGATGCTTGTTACTATCTCAGATCAGGAAGGACTTTGGGAGCCTTGGGAGGCCCAGGGGTGGGCTCCCGTGTTTGGGACGCTTTCGGAACCGAAGTTCCCTTGGGCTTTCGGCCGAGCTGATCGATGTCAGCTCTTGGGATCAGTTCCTAGGGGTTCTAAGCATTCGGAAGGAGCGCTGATCTGTCTTTCCAACTTCAAGATGGATTCGGTTTGCGTTCGCTGTGCAAAGCCTGACGCTTTGGGCAGGGTAGCCCATCAGCACGCGAAGGCCCGGACCTCTTCGAGGGTGCTCGCTCCGGCCTTGTGCCGTTGCCTGGCGGATGCTGGTCTGAGGGGCGACCAGCCCCCTTGCTACGACAGCATTTGCTCAGTGAGCGGCCAGCCGCCGGCTGAGCCTGCGAAGCCTTCCGCTCCGGAGGTACCGTTGCCGGACGTTAAGTCTGGCGAGGACCTCTCCCCTCAAGAGAGAGCGAAGATGGAGGCTGAAGTTCTGGAGTTCTCCAGGAAGATGGATGCTCACTGGCGGTCGAAGGCAGACGCCAAGGATTGGGATGGTGTCTTCGCGGACCTGGAGGTCTATGCGTTGGCAGGCCAGGCTGTGGCTGCCGATCCCCGCCGTACGCCAGAGTATAAGGCGCAGGTCATTGAAGGCCTCAGGTTGGGCCCTACGGAGAACCGTCCGGGGCTCACCGAGGCTGATCTCGCAGCCATTAAGGAGACGGTGGGCCGGAAGGCCGCTGCATTCTGGGTCGAAGGTACGGCGCGTACCACGGTCCGGAAGTTTGCGCACGACTGCGTCCCTACGGGGCCTCCGGTCAGCTCTCAGCCCCATGCGCTCCGCGGGGAAGCGGCGCAGTGGGTTGATGACCGGCTTGAGGAGGAGGTCCAGAGAGGGCAGCTTGTGCGAGGCCCTTCGGCCTGGGGTTCGGCCCCTTTCCCTACGAAGGAGATGCCTTCCCACAAGCGGGCGAGGAAACGCCGCTTGGTGGTAGATTACCGCAGGGTAAACGCCAGGGTGAAGAGATCCACTTACTACTGCCGGCGGAGCACGGATGTGCTCGCTGCAGCGGTAGGATCAGTCTGGTATAGCTTCGTTGATGCGGTTTCCGGGTTCAATCAGATCCGCAACACGAAGCGTGCCAGGGAGGTTCTTGCCATTGTTGCGCGTAGCGGTAAGTACCTCCCTATTGGGCTTACCTTCGGGCCTGTCAATGGTCCCGACGATTTTAACTACGTCGTGGACCGCGCGTATGCGCCGGGTCGCAATCGAAGGCTTAGGTTCACTAAGGAATGGGTGGCCTATGTCGACGACCTGACGGTTCGTACAGGTAGGGTCGTTGACGGCCGTTTCCTCACGGATGCGGAGGCAGAGGAGGAGATAAGGACGGCGTGCCGGAAGGGCAGCCGCTCCGCGCCTCAGACCGCCGCTTCCGCCCTTGAAGCCTTAGGCGCTCGAGGCCGCGACGGCTCGAGCTCCAGTCCGCCTGACGCGGACCGGAAGGTCGCGCCTAAAGCAAAAGCAAAACACGATGAATCCCTAACGGACACTAACCACCCCACAAGAGCCCTATACCCTAACTCGCTTGTGTTCGTCTTGACCGCTTGTGTCTTGACCGCGGGGTCTAGGTTAGGGTTCGGGGTCTTAGTGTGCCGCGTCGGGGGGGTTCGGGGGGGAACGTGGGGGGCAGCTCGGACGCAGGCCTGTACGCCCGTGGGTCGCTACCTCCTTTCTATGCTACTACTCGTTGCGTGCGTGCTGCAGCAAGGGTGTAGTGAGGTAGTCCAGGGTGTAGGTCGTGCTGAGTGTGAGCCCTACCCCCTCTCTCTGTGCAGCCCCCTTGAACCCCCTGCCTTTCAGGACATGGCCGCGCAGCGTGGGCTCAAGACGAGTAGCCCAGTAGCTTGCGACGGGCCGCGCGGGCCCTTGCCATCGGCTTCTTGCGCCTCGCGGTGTGCTTTGGCACACGTGGGCCGGGAGGTCGCGTGTACCCCTCTTTCCTTCGCTGCCGGTGGGTCCTCCGTGGACCGGCTGGTCGCGGAGCCACTCCCACTTTTTCCTCCGTGTGCCGGGCCCCTCGTGGGCCAGGGAGCCGCGAGGGGCGCCATGGGAGGTGGCCGCAGACGCGGGAACGAAGGGAAAGGCGGTCGTGATAGCAACTCACGATGGCAGCCGTGGGTGTGGCTAGAGAACCCCGCGGTTTGCCAGAGGGCGCTTACGCAAGCCCTCCGCCACGGCAAATTCGGCCTGCAGGGCCATCTCGGCGAAGGGGGCTGGATTAGCGTATCCGCCTTAGCCGAGAAGCTCCAGATCACTTCGTCCGCGATCGAGGCAGGTGCGGCGAGTGATCTGGAAAACGCGGCTGGCGGTCGGGAGAAGCAGCGGCTGGAGCTGGTCGATGGCCGGATCCGGGCTCTCCAGGGACACGGCCGTGGGTCAGGATTGACCGCGGGCACCGTGTATGGAGACGGCCTCGATGAGGCCGGCATGAGGGAGCTCTCGGTAGAGTACGGAGGCTCCACCCGCTGTCATGGCACAGAGGTGTTTCATGCGCGGCGGATCGGCCGCGACGGCCTCCTCCCGGGAGGCGGAAACGGCCCGCGCCTGACTGTCCATTGGGTGATCGGGCCCGGGTACCCAAGACAGAGGGACAGTACGTCGGGCTTTAGAAAGAACTCGACCTGTCTTGTGGTCTCGAACCTCGAGCTCCTAAGGGCTTCCGGGGTGCCCGTCTGGAGAGGGACAGACGGATGTGTTCTGACAGGGCGTGTCCCTCCAGAATTCATCCTCCGAATCCTCACGGTGCAACCCGGCTGTGAAGTCTTCGACCTCTCGCTTGCAGAGCGTCAGGGTAACACCCTGCGGTGGGTCGATGATGCGGAGCCCGGGAGCGGAGTCCGCAGAGAGCAGTCGGCGCCGCCTGGCGGAGCCGGCCCGGTCAACTACTATATCGTGGACGAGGACTCGTCTTCCGAGCTGGAAGTTGAGGTGCGGGCCAAGAGCTCGGCAATGCCGGCGGGACCCCCGCCTGGACCACCTAAGGAGGGTGGTCCCCTTGGGATGCCCTCTGCGCTGCATCGGTCCAGGACGGTCGATGATAGGCCGCCGCCAGGGCGGGAAGGCAAACTAAAGCCTACCCCCAAGGTGGCCCCAGAGGGAGCGCCTTCGGCAGGGGAACAGGAGCGGGGAAGATCACACCGCCCCCCTCAAAAGGTGCCTCCCGAAGCACAGCCTGCGGACACGATCCGCTACAAGACGCCGCCCAGGGCCCGGGATGAGCTGCCTGAGGATCCTCAGGCCGCGCCCGGTGACCCTGAGGGTGCCGGTGCAGCGCCTGGGCATCAGCCGATGGAGGCGGACCGTACGCTTACTCCAGCGGATTTGTTCCACCCGAAGAACTTCAGCAAGAAGGCGAACCCGAAGCCGCCGCCGAAGAGGCCAGCCGTTCCGGAAGGAATGGTCACGGTGAAGCCTGGCCCGACGCCGAAAGGGGTCAGGCCTCCACCGCCGTTCCTGATCATGGAAACCGAGAGGGCCGAGGCGTTCTTGAGCACCAGGCCTGGATGGTTGCTGGGTGGGCCGGCTGAGCCGCCCATCGCGCGATCTCCTCCTCCGCCACCTGCTGCGAGGAACCGGTCGGAAAGGCCCTTGCCTCATGGAGGGCTGGGGCCCGGGCCTTACCCAGGCCCTATCCGGCCTAAGCTTGGTGGGCCTCCGCTCAAGGCCGCTCCGAAGGGGGCCGTTCCTAGTGCTGAAGCCCCTTCTGCGAGCTCGGCCTCCACGGCAGGCCCAGAGGGCTCCCGAGAAGGAGGTACGGCCGTCCCAGAGGAGACCGAGGAGGAACGGGCCAAGACTGAGGCCATCCTCCGCGGGATCGACGATTTCATGGCATCCGTGGAGCGTCGGTCGGCAAGCCAAGAACGGCCCGCTCCGAAGGCTCCTGCGCGGCACACCTTTGTGCCTTTCAGTGTGGATCCGATTCCCGAGGAGGCTGCAGTGCCTGGGGAATTCGTCGATCTCGGGGACACCCCCGACCGGAGTGCGATCCATGGCGGGGGCGTGGCTGGTTGCCCTACACCCGAGGAGATTTGGAACGGAGACCCTAGAAGGGTTCCTTCCCGTGGGTCCGGCCACAAGTGTGGTATCCGCGGGTGCCGTGCCGAATTCGAGCACGAGTACGAAGCCGCGTACCACCGAGCGGCGGTCCACGGAAGGGGCCTTCCGGCGAACATGGTGCCGGCCCCGTGCGACGATGGGTTCTTTGGAGAAGCCGCTGTGGCTCTGAGACGCTTCCGCCACGGAGAAGCTCGCAGAGACCACAGAGACCGTGTCTGGGTCTTTGAGGCTGACCTGGGCCGGTTTACGCATATCTCCAACCCGGACCGCTTCGGTGATCGCATCGGGGCGGAGCTGCGTGATTTCAGGCGGCTCCCGGATGGGGCGCCTTGTGTCACTTCCGATGGTCTCTGGCGCACGTATCGCCTTGACCGGAGGCCGGTGCAGCGGGCGAAGCCTCCCGTGCGCTACCCGAGTACCATTCTCGGGCCAGCGTACGAGGAGACGGACTTCATGATGCCCAACGCCGCAGCTCCGAGTCCCTACCGTCACTTGTTTAGGGACGAGACCCCGCTTGGCGAAGCGTTGGAGGCGATTCGCGAAGAGCAGGGGAGATCCGGAGAGGTTCCCGAAGATGTTGAACCGCCTCCTCCGGCGTTCCCCGACGAGCTTTTGGAGCCCCAGGATCCGGACGTGGACGCTCCCCGGGAAGATACCCCGAGGGAGCACGTCCAAGCGATGAGGGAAACCTTTTCAGACCTTATCTGGAACGCCCACGATGGCCTCAGAGAAGAAAAGCTCGCCGCGGGTGTCTTGAACCCTATCGCAAAGCAGACTGACACCCAACTGGAGATAGATCCCCCTATGCTGGAAACGGATCTGCTCCCTCGAGAGAAGGGGGGTGTCCAGAGGACTGGACCCCCGCCTGATCCACGATGGGGTGCGGAGCCTCAGGCTTCCAGCCCTAAGAAGAAAGCTCCGCCATCTTCGGCGACGCATTCCGAGGATCAGGAGATGGCTCCTGCTCCTCCGGATGCCTCTCAGGAGGCGTCTTCCGCCTCTGCAGCGCCTGCGGCCAACGTGACTCCCCCAGCTGAGGCAGGGAGTCCGGAGGTCCGGATCCCTAGCCTCGCGGAGTCTATGAAGGCAGGCTTGGCACGGGAAAGAGCGGCGGCACGCGCCAAGGAGGCGCTTGCTGCTTCGGCCCAGGAGGCCGCGGCTGCGGCTCCTGAGGCACGGCGCGACACCCGCCTTCCTGCAGTGACCAAGGAGGAAAAGGAGACAGCAGAGGCTAGGTCCCTCTCCTCCCTCAAGCGCGCCGTTGAGGAGAGCGGCTCTGAGCGTCAAGGCCCCGCGGCCAAGCGGGCCACCACCAAGAAGGAAGAAGCGCCCTCGGCACCAGCCGGCCCTGCAGGAGCCGCGGCCGGGACAGGCGCGGCTCCCTCGTCTAGTGGCGAGGCAGGTGCCGAATAAGGTGCCAGCGGGGCCGCTGCTCCGTCGAGCACAGACAAGCGGCGACCCGCGGAGCCGGAGGGACCGCCGCCGCCCAAGAAGCGATTCACAACATGGCAGGATACCATGGAGTCGCCGGCTCCCCAACACCGCGTTTCGGGGGTTTACGGACTCTCGAACGAGGTTCCCGGGGCCGATTGGCGCGACGTGGACTGGGATGCGACTCCACCGCCGGGGCCTGGAAGGCCCGGCGCCCGCGACGTGGATCCCAGGCTCACGGTCCCCCTTGATCTCCAACATGATGAACAGATCAGGGAATTCTTCC
>CAJNDT010000025.1:517919-620615 GCA_905221615.1 Symbiodinium sp. CCMP2592 | reverse complement strand
GGCTCCGTTGGCGTAAGGAAACGGGGTCCCGTCCCACCAAGAAGAAGGACGGACGATCCACGACGCTAGCAGATGAACAGCGTCTGTGGAAGGAGACGATGGAATTCCTCTACGACAACTTCGATGCCGAAGAGGAAGAGAAAGAAGATGAAGAGGAAGATGAGGAAGCTCCAGCTGCGGAAGCGGGCCCGGGTGCTCAGGATGGCGATCCGGGCCCCAGCTCTGAAGAGCTTCTGCCGGAGGCCGGGGTACCGGCTCCTCGTCCTGCCGCTGCGCCGGCGGACGTGGCCGAGACGGCGCGCCGTGTTGGTGCGCTTGCTCTCTCGCCGGTGGCCGGCGGCCCGGCCCGTTCCGGGCCTCCCTCGTCTGCTGGGACGGGTGGCCCCGTCACGGCGGAGACCCTGCAGGCGGACCTGCGGGAGCTCTACCGTCCCGACCAGGAACCGGTCGCGGATTACCTGACGCGGGTTTCAAGGCTGGTTGTGGCCTTGAAGGCGCACCAGGCAGAGGTCACGGTGGAGGATCTTGAGAAGATCACTACCAAGGCCACCATCCTTGCCGAGGAATACGGCAAAATGGGAGGTGACTGGCACCCTGCCAGGAGGGTGCGGGCCCTGCGCACCAGGTTTACCGTTGCCGCGGTTTCTCTTGGGTCGGAAGACCGAGAGGAGGTCGAGAAGGAGATCTCGTGCCTCGGCGAGCTGATCTTGGCCCTGGGAGGCAAGAGCAGCGGCGATCCCGAGAAGGTTTGGAGCACTCCTTCTTCTGTCCCTGCCCTGGCGGCCCGGACGGGCGCCGTTGCGGAGTCGGGCTCTAAGTCCGGAGCACCGGCGCCTCTCCCGGTGGACCTTCAGCTCGCGATCCCTGAGGATCCGCAACCTGGTCCGGGGGACTCACCCCTGAAGTCCCGCCTTGCGGCTCTGGAGATAGAGCTCGAAGGGCTTAAGAAAGATAAGCCCGGCGAGCCTCACTCCGCCAGCGGCGGAGCCGGAGAGCTCGCTGCAGCTTTGGCGGCCCAGACCGAGGCGCTCAAGGAGGCCTTGGCGTCTCGCGGAAGTCAGACGTCGATCACGACCGTGAAGACGGACCTCCAATGGCCCTCGCTCACCGACGATCGCTCCGACATCCGGGACGTGGTCCAGTTCTACGAAGAGGTCGAGGACGTCTGTGGCCTTGCCAACAACTGCAAGGGGATGAATTTCCGGGAGAAACTCATCGCCCTTCGTGCTCGCTGCCGCGGCTCGAGGCTTAAGACCTTTACTAACGTGTACAAGGCTGCCTCCAAGACCGGGGAAGTTACTGAGAATCCCCCAGCCGTTTACGAAAGGATCAAGCAGCGGCACCTTGTCTTCGGCGAGAGCCGAGAAGAGAAGGAGATGAGGGTGGACGCGGAGCACGTCGCCCTCACTAAGGGCCGTCTCACAGGGCACCAGTTCGAGCCCCTGTTTGAGGCCTCCATCGCGGAGCTGGAGAGTGTGGGTCTTGGCAAGACAGCGAGCGAGCTCTTCCTAAGCTACTTGCGCAAGATGCCTCCACATCTCCAGAAGGAGATCCGCGGTGATAAGCGGTTGTGGCCTAGCGACGGCGCATCAGCAGGGCTTCGAGGCCCTTCGACCTGGGAAGAAGCGCATAAGGTCGTCCTCGAATATGAGCAGCGTGAGGCTGCGCATCGGGTGACGGCTAATAGCGTGTACGCAGGTTCGACGGAAGACCCCGCCCTGTCCGCCGCGCGGAAGGAGGTCGAGAAGCTGAGGACGGAGCTCAAGGCTTCTAAGGCCGCGGCCAAGGCGGCCGCCTCTTCCACGCTTGCCGCTGGTCCGAAAGGAAATGGAAAAGGTAAGCCTATCTGTTTCCATTTCCGCGACCACGGGAACTGCCCAAAAGGGGACGCGTGCCCTTACTCGCACGACAAGGAGCTCCGCAAAAAGGCCCTCGCGGCCAAGAAGGAGCGGGACGCGTCCACCCTGGCGACAACGCCGGGGAAGGGCAAGGTCAAGGGCAAGGGTGGACCCGGAGGGCAGCCCAAAGGCAAGGCCAAGGCCAAGCCCAAGGCGAAGTCCAAGGCGGGCGCGAAGCCGCCAGGGACTATCTGCCCTTTCTTCAAGAAGAACGGGTCGTGCCGTAAGGGAGCGGACTGTGACATGGTCCATTCGCTTCCCCCCACTGGGGGAGCCGCGTTGCCTTCGAACTGGGCGGCCCCGAGTGGCGCCGGGATGGTGAATCCCTTCGCTACGCTCTCCATCCAGATTGGGAGCGCTTGCACGGTTGTTGCGGCGAACTCCTCCGCTTTCCCGCTTGCCAAGAGCTCGTCGTCGAAGTTCAGCTCGTTGGACGAGCTGCCTCAGGACTGGTGGCACCTCTGCGAGAACGAGGTCGGGGGGTACCAGTACAGAACAGTCGTGCAGGTTATCGACGGCATGGTGGAATGCATGCTGGACGGGTGTGCAGGCTCGAACCACATCACGGAGGAACTCCTCTGTGGGATCCTCAACCGGGCTGCTGCCTTGGGGATCGGCACGGAGGACCGGAGGTTTCCTGTCGTGAAGTTCGAACGCTGGGTGCATCCGGAGTTCGTCCATGGGATCGCTGCAGGGAAGCCGGTGCCCCCGAAGGGGGCCGTCGTGCTGAGAGTCCGCTTTCTGGAGGGGCTCTCCCCAGACAACTGCAGCGAGGGTCCAGAGATATTCGTGCGCTGTAAAATAGCCGCGAAAGGAACCTCGGATTGGCATGGGCTCATCCTTGGCGGCCGCGCCTTGGATTGCTCGGGACGGCAGGGCTTGGGCTTCAAGCCCCTTCCTGACTGCCACTCCCTGGAAACCCGTGGGATTAAGATCCCCAGGTGCGAAGACTACAGTAGGTCGCGGAAGGACCGCGCCTACGCCTTCGAGTCCAGGCTTTCTAGTCTCGACGGTGCTCTGTGCTTTGAGCCGGGTACCGGAGGCAGGGACCTGCTCCGGTACAGCGGGGAGAACCCGCGGGAGCTCTTGGCCGGAGATGGGGTCATCGCACCTGTGAAGAGGGAAGGCAGTGGAGGCCAGGATGGCTCCCTTACGGAGGCTGTCCTCCCGGTAGAGTCCGCCAAATGCGAAGCAGTGCCTGGGCTGTGGCCCACAGGAGCCGAGGAAGGTTCGATCTTGCTGGTAGCCGAAGAGGACACGACTGTCTCTCCGGGTGCCGTCGTCGGCGAGGTCCGGACCGTGCTCGCGCAGACCACCGCGTGTGAATGCGGAGGGGTTGAGACCCTCTTTACGGACGCGAGTGGTGACCCGTGTGGGAACTGCGGATTAGGCACTGCCGAAGACTCGACCTTCCCTGGATGCTTTGCGTGCGGGTCCACCGAGAGGACCGCCGTCTGTGGCCTGCAAGCCTGCGGCGCATGCTCGCACAGCAGGGGTTGGCGTAAGGGCCTGAGGGTTGGGGCGGTTTTCGCCCTTGCCGCCGTAAGCACGGTCCTAGGAGGGCCTTGGGCCACGGAGTCCGTGGTTACGGATCCGGATGCCGTGTCCTTCCTCTCCTCCATCTCCACTGAGGGCCAGTGGTGGCAGACGAAGGGAGGAATGGCTGGCCTTTGGAGCGGCAGGCCCGAGGAAGGTGACCCGGAGAATCGGCCGGATGTCGAAAGGCTTCCGTACGAGACTTGCCTCTTGAAGTCTTCTGGCGGCCCGTGGCGGTTGTGGCAGACTAGGGACCTCAGGCTTTGGCCCGAGTCTGTCGACTGGTCGACCGTGCCCGTCACGTCCGATCTCGCGGTCTTCAGGACGAAGACGGGGCCGCGTTGGTCAGGATGGGATGCGGGTTCCGCTACGAGGGGGCTTGGAGGAAGCCACGGCCGAGACGTCACTAGTGGTTCCAGAGTGGACACTAGGAACGAGCCGGTGGACCACATAGTGGAATCGGCCGACATTGAGAAGATGATCGAGGAACCTCCCTCCGACTACTACTACGACAAGCTGCGGGAGGATATGGGTGCGAGGCACAAGGGTGCTTGCCCGCACCTTCTCGATCACCTGGTCTCTTTGGAAGCTTTCCTCGACAAGAGCATCCTCTTTGGGTTCTCCTTTGGTGTCGCCAAGGCTGAGATCTGTGCGTCAGAGGGTAAGCTCCTCGGGCACCGGATCGGGCGGCACGGGAGTGCGCCCGACGAGGAGCGATGCCAAGCGGTCGTGGATTTCCCGCCGCTTAAGGAAAAGCTCCACATCCAGCAATTCCTTGGGTGTGCGAACTGGCTTCGGGGCTATCTGCCAGCGGAATATGGCCATGCTGCTAAGGTTTTGGGCCAATGGCAGAAAACGGGAGCGGAGTTTCCGGAAGGTGGCCTGGGGACAGGCACCACTGCCGGCTGCAAGGCTTTCAAGGCCATCAAGAAGATGATGAGCCACCATATCAGCCTGGCGGCCTTCGATGAGGCGTCGGCTGCTGATGGCTCTTGCCCGCTTGAGCAGATAGCGGACGCCAGCGGGGTTGCGGTAGGGGGCTCGGTGGTGCAAATGAGCAGGGACCTCTCAAGGATTAAGGTTCTTATGACTCACTCCAAGAGTCTGACCCCTGCGCAGCAAAATTGGCCCCCGCTGATTCAAGAAGCCTTCGCACAGCTCGAAGTCAAGCGGGCAACCCGAAAGGTTTTCGGAACTATCCGAACCCTGTGTTGGACGGACCATGCCAATCTTACGAGAGCGCAGTCCTCTGATATCGGCTCCGACCAGAAACTGGTTCGATGGGTTGCGGAGATCTTGATGGATGGGTCTGAGATCAGGAGTCTCAGTGGTCGCAGTGCGACGCTGGGGGACTCCTTTTCCAGGAACCCGAAGGGTCGGGACGAGCTCTTGGCCGCACGGACCAAGGACTTGGTCGGGATGACTGGCCAGCTGAAGGGGTTCGACCTGGACCAGTACCTTGGAGAAGGGACCGAAGGTGACGGTCCTGTTCCCTGGGCAGTAGGGGAAGACGCGGTTCCCGATCACGCGACGCAGGTTGCCCCGTCGACCGCGGCTGCGGTGCCGGTCGGGGTCGCGGGCGGTCCCCCTGTCCGCGTTATGATTGTTTTCGATTATGCCCCTTGGACGGAGCAGGAAAGGGCGCTCACGGAGATCCGTGAAGTCTTCGTCTCGGGAATCCCGGGGCACTCAATTGCGGTGAGAGGCTGCTGGGGCCCTTTTGAGGACGATGACGGAGTGGCGTCCCACTTCGACGGTATGACCGGTAAGCTTACCGGGCCCAAGAAGGTCAAGAAGCTCCGCGTCGACCTTCTTACGTCCTGTGCGAAGGTACTTCGGGAAGCCGCTGCGTTTTCCCCTACCTTTCTGGTAGGACTTGGCCAAGGAGGAGTTGTCACCGCTGCCTTGCGGTGGCCGCTGGTGGTTGAAGTCACCCCCCAGGCTCGCAACCTGCAGCGCAAGGAAGCCCGCGTCGCGGGCCTCGCTTGGGCAGGGATCAAGGGTATCTGGAGCCTTAAGCCTAAGGTCTGGAAGGCGCACTCTACTCATGCTGAGGTGGCTGAGGCGTGCCCAGAGATGGGGCGTGAGTTTCCCGAGCCCCCTATACCAGGATATGGGATAGTGGGCAAGATTGCCGCTTGCGCTGAGGTCCTTTCGTCCCTGAAGCTAGAAGGGATCTCCAAAGTCGCGGATGTTTCCTTGCGTGGTCTCGTTGACGCGCCCTCTCGGGAGCTTTGGGATCACGAAGGAGTCTGCGCCTGCGGAAAGAGGACATACCTATTTTCAAGGTGTCCTTCGTGCATCCGGCAGGAGGCGGAGGAAACAGCTCTGGAGGTTGCTGAGGCCCAAGCCGAAAAGGAGGCCGCTGAGGGCCCGGAGTCTGCCGACCCGAGCGTGTCACTCGAGGTGAACGCCCTCTTGTCCGCCAGCCTTGCTGATGGTTCGGTGGACATTGATACGGACCTCATCCGAGCATGGGCCAAAGGTTTCCTCCAAAAGCCCGTGGAAGGGCTCCTGCCCACGGTGTACGGCAGGATTAAGGCGAGGGTCTGGACTGGGGGCGACCTGGAGCTTCCAGTCGAGGGGTGCGAGAAGGACGGCCCTTCTTTGTGGAGTTCCTGGGTCGTGAACGCCTCTGGTGAAGTCCTGCAAGGGCACCAGGCCTTCCCGTCCTGCCTGAGCGGGCCGAGCTCGCTCAACTGGGCTGTCGAGCCCAACTGGCACAGCCACAGGCATGTGGTTAATTCTGAGTGCGAACGCATATGGAATCTCCAGGAGGGCGAAGTTCGCCTCCGGGAATCCTTTGCGTGTCTCCTTGGTCTCAAGGGAGAGGTGGACCGCGTGGAAGGTTGGAATGATGGGGACGGCATCCAGTCCCTTGGGCATCGGAAGTCGCTCAGGGCTTCGCCTGTCATCGCCGCCTTCCAGTGTTCAGGAGAGGAAGGCCATTGGATGGCCGTCCAGCTCTCGAAGAAGATCGAGGTCAAGGAAGGAGAGCTTAGCAGGACCCTGGCTTTTGTGGGGTCCGCTACCAAGGCCCCACGGGTGGTTGTGGAGTTGTACTCCTCCCACCGGCCCTTTTGTGTCAAGTCACATTCCGTGCGGACTTGCCGGGTTAAGGTGTCCGCGTCCGGGGGTTCTGGTCCCCTCAGCCTCGGTTCTTTCCCTGTGCTGTCGGACAAGGACAGCCCGGAGAGTCAGAGAGAAAAGCTGGCCTTGGCGGCCAGGGATGGCGCCGGGCTCTGCGAGTTCGGCGTCACGCCAGCTCTTCGCACGGCTTGGCACGAGGCTCAACGGAGAGATCCGTCCCTTACGGCTTCGGTCAAGAAGCCGGAAGCCCCTTTCAAGCTTGGCTCGGACGGAGTCTTGGAGAGGGAAGTGACCATCAAGACTGGCCAGACGGTGGTCGTCCCGGTCGTCCCGAACGGTATCGCCGGGCCCAATGGCGTCACGTGGCGGAAGTCATGCTACATGACTGTGCATTGTGGCCTCCTGGGGGCGCACCGTTCGGCGGAGGTCACGTTCCGTCTCCTTGAAAGGGCCGTCTGGTGGCCAGGAATGGAACCAGACGTTAAGTTGTGGGTGTCCAAATGCCTGGCGTGTGTTAAGGGCAGGGCCCGAGCCACGAAGGTCGAAGCGAAACCTGTCAAATGTCTCGCGGAAGCGTGTTGGCAGGAAGTTTCCGTCGACTGCGAGGGTCCTAATCGGGAGGACCGCGATGGCTTCCGATACAGTATTACGTACTTTGATTGCCTTAGCCACGCAGTGCTTCTGGAACCCATGAAGACACTTACGCATACGGATGTGCGTAGGGCATTTCTGCGGTGCGTGCTGAGATCACGCACCCTGCCCCGCCTCATCCGATCTGATCGAGGCACTGAGTTCAAGAATGCCATGATGCTGGAGTTGTGCTCCATGCTTGGGACAACTCAGCAGTTCAGTATGGCTCTCAGGCCTTGTGAGATGGGGTCCAACGAGAGGGTCCACCAAGAGGTCCAGAAGGTTCTGGGTAACCTCATCCGGCATATCGGCGGCTCCATGGAGAACTGGAGCGAATGGCTCATGGTCGCCGAGTATGTGTTGGATAATACCCCGGGGGCGCATGGGTACACCCCCAGGGACCTGGAACGGTCCTGGAGCCTCGCCTTGCCGTTGGAGAAGGACGTTCTCCGCGAGGCCCTCCAATTCGAGCCCATCACGGACTGGGCCCGTTCCCAGTTCAAGCAGTTTTCCGACTTGGCGGCCGCTGTGCGGCGCCATTGGGACGCGAGCAGTGAGGCGCGTGCCCGACTTGCTAATCGGTCGCGTCGCACAGTTGAGCTCCGCGTGGGGGACAGAGTTGTCTGGAATTCCCCCAAGCCCCGGCCAGAGGGGGCGGGGCGTGTCCCTTGGAAGCCTGGTCTGACCGGCCCTTGGAGGATAGTGGCGGTTAAAGGCCATAGGCTGCAACTCGAACTTGTTCCTGGTGGCCCTGGTGAGGCGCCAGGCCGGCAATGTGAAGCCCACGCGGAGGATGTAGTGCTCGTGCCGGAAGATGCGGAGGTGCCCGAGAAGAGGGACCCCATAGAGTTTTTCGACGAGCCAGAGCATCAGCCGCCTTCATTGGGTCAGCAAGCGGCCGGTGAAGCTAAGCAGGTCGAGTTTACTGTCAAGCGCCGGGGCCGCAACTTCGTGTTGCGTATTGGTGACCATGTTGCGTACCATGGCGCCCGAGTGGGCCCTAAAACCTGTCGCCTAGGCAAGGTCACGCAAGTGGACGAAGCCAGGGCACAGGTGGGCGTCCACCGGTACATCCCCGACGCCTCAGGACTCAGAGTCCGGTGGCACCTTGCGTTTTTGGACGAAGGCGGTTCTCTGACCCGCGAAGGGACGAGACAGGCCATAGAGTCCATCACCGTGAAGGAGATTATCTCCAAGGTGGATCTTAGTAGGGATGGGGTTCTCGCTGCGTCTTCTGCCCGGAAGCTCGATAAGGCCGGTTACTCCTTGCAAGAGTCCGTGCCGGACCGAGTGGGTGTGGCAGCTTCCCCGATTGACGTCCCTGCTGCGTTGAAGGAGCTCCTTGCTGAGGCTCCCGCGCCCTCCTTGATCGTCGGTAGAGGTAGCTCCTGTGCCGCGGTCCAGGGGTGGATCAGAGATCACCTAGAGGGTATGGACGTGGACCTTGTCGAAGTAGCGGTGTCGGAGCACTCGCTTACTCAGGTCAGTAAGGCAGGAGGCCTGCGTAGCCCTCCTGCTGCGGTTCAAGGAGCCAGCTCCTACGGGATCCGCTGGGACTTCTCCTCAGAGGAGGACCGGCAAGCCCTGAGCCTTCTGGTCGATACGCTCGACCCCAAGTGCCTCGTTGTGGGCCTATCCGGTAAGGGTATCCCCAAGGAGTTCCTCTCCCTGGTCAGTAGGTGGGGAGCAATGGTGGCCGAGAAGGGGCGCCAGATGCTTGTTACTATCTCAGATCAGGAAGGACTTTGGGAGCCTTGGGAGGCCCAGGGGTGGGCTCCCGTGTTTGGGACGCTTTCGGAACCGAAGTTCCCTTGGGCTTTCGGCCGAGCTGATCGATGTCAGCTCTTGGGATCAGTTCCTAGGGGTTCTAAGCATTCGGAAGGAGCGCTGATCTGTCTTTCCAACTTCAAGATGGATTCGGTTTGCGTTCGCTGTGCAAAGCCTGACGCTTTGGGCAGGGTAGCCCATCAGCACGCGAAGGCCCGGACCTCTTCGAGGGTGCTCGCTCCGGCCTTGTGCCGTTGCCTGGCGGATGCTGGTCTGAGGGGCGACCAGCCCCCTTGCTACGACAGCATTTGCTCAGTGAGCGGCCAGCCGCCGGCTGAGCCTGCGAAGCCTTCCGCTCCGGAGGTACCGTTGCCGGACGTTAAGTCTGGCGAGGACCTCTCCCCTCAAGAGAGAGCGAAGATGGAGGCTGAAGTTCTGGAGTTCTCCAGGAAGATGGATGCTCACTGGCGGTCGAAGGCAGACGCCAAGGATTGGGATGGTGTCTTCGCGGACCTGGAGGTCTATGCGTTGGCAGGCCAGGCTGTGGCTGCCGATCCCCGCCGTACGCCAGAGTATAAGGCGCAGGTCATTGAAGGCCTCAGGTTGGGCCCTACGGAGAACCGTCCGGGGCTCACCGAGGCTGATCTCGCAGCCATTAAGGAGACGGTGGGCCGGAAGGCCGCTGCATTCTGGGTCGAAGGTACGGCGCGTACCACGGTCCGGAAGTTTGCGCACGACTGCGTCCCTACGGGGCCTCCGGTCAGCTCTCAGCCCCATGCGCTCCGCGGGGAAGCGGCGCAGTGGGTTGATGACCGGCTTGAGGAGGAGGTCCAGAGAGGGCAGCTTGTGCGAGGCCCTTCGGCCTGGGGTTCGGCCCCTTTCCCTACGAAGGAGATGCCTTCCCACAAGCGGGCGAGGAAACGCCGCTTGGTGGTAGATTACCGCAGGGTAAACGCCAGGGTGAAGAGATCCACTTACTACTGCCGGCGGAGCACGGATGTGCTCGCTGCAGCGGTAGGATCAGTCTGGTATAGCTTCGTTGATGCGGTTTCCGGGTTCAATCAGATCCGCAACACGAAGCGTGCCAGGGAGGTTCTTGCCATTGTTGCGCGTAGCGGTAAGTACCTCCCTATTGGGCTTACCTTCGGGCCTGTCAATGGTCCCGACGATTTTAACTACGTCGTGGACCGCGCGTATGCGCCGGGTCGCAATCGAAGGCTTAGGTTCACTAAGGAATGGGTGGCCTATGTCGACGACCTGACGGTTCGTACAGGTAGGGTCGTTGACGGCCGTTTCCTCACGGATGCGGAGGCAGAGGAGGAGATAAGGACGGCGTGCCGGAAGGGCAGCCGCTCCGCGCCTCAGACCGCCGCTTCCGCCCTTGAAGCCTTAGGCGCTCGAGGCCGCGACGGCTCGAGCTCCAGTCCGCCTGACGCGGACCGGAAGGTCGCGCCTAAAGCAAAAGCAAAACACGATGAATCCCTAACGGACACTAACCACCCCACAAGAGCCCTATACCCTAACTCGCTTGTGTTCGTCTTGACCGCTTGTGTCTTGACCGCGGGGTCTAGGTTAGGGTTCGGGGTCTTAGTGTGCCGCGTCGGGGGGGTTCGGGGGGGAACGTGGGGGGCAGCTCGGACGCAGGCCTGTACGCCCGTGGGTCGCTACCTCCTTTCTATGCTACTACTCGTTGCGTGCGTGCTGCAGCAAGGGTGTAGTGAGGTAGTCCAGGGTGTAGGTCGTGCTGAGTGTGAGCCCTACCCCCTCTCTCTGTGCAGCCCCCTTGAACCCCCTGCCTTTCAGGACATGGCCGCGCAGCGTGGGCTCAAGACGAGTAGCCCAGTAGCTTGCGACGGGCCGCGCGGGCCCTTGCCATCGGCTTCTTGCGCCTCGCGGTGTGCTTTGGCACACGTGGGCCGGGAGGTCGCGTGTACCCCTCTTTCCTTCGCTGCCGGTGGGTCCTCCGTGGACCGGCTGGTCGCGGAGCCACTCCCACTTTTTCCTCCGTGTGCCGGGCCCCTCGTGGGCCAGGGAGCCGCGAGGGGCGCCATGGGAGGTGGCCGCAGACGCGGGAACGAAGGGAAAGGCGGTCGTGATAGCAACTCACGATGGCAGCCGTGGGTGTGGCTAGAGAACCCCGCGGTTTGCCAGAGGGCGCTTACGCAAGCCCTCCGCCACGGCAAATTCGGCCTGCAGGGCCATCTCGGCGAAGGGGGCTGGATTAGCGTATCCGCCTTAGCCGAGAAGCTCCAGATCACTTCGTCCGCGATCGAGGCAGGTGCGGCGAGTGATCTGGAAAACGCGGCTGGCGGTCGGGAGAAGCAGCGGCTGGAGCTGGTCGATGGCCGGATCCGGGCTCTCCAGGGACACGGCCGTGGGTCAGGATTGACCGCGGGCACCGTGTATGGAGACGGCCTCGATGAGGCCGGCATGAGGGAGCTCTCGGTAGAGTACGGAGGCTCCACCCTCTGTCATGGCACAGAGGTGTTTCATGCGCGGCGGATCGGCCGCGACGGCCTCCTCCCGGGAGGCGGAAACGGCCCGCGCCTGACTGTCCATTGGGTGATCGGGCCCGGGTACCCAAGACAGCGGGACAGTACGTCGGGCTTTAGAAAGAACTCGACCTGTCTTGTGGTCTCGAACCTCGAGCTCCTAAGGGCTTCCGGGGTGCCCGTCTGGAGAGGGACAGACGGATGTGTTCTGACAGGGCGTGTCCCTCCAGAATGCATCCTCCGAATCCTCACGGTGCAACCCGGCTGTGAAGTCTTCGACCTCTCGCTTGCAGAGCGTCAGGGTAACACCCTGCGGTGGGTCGATGATGCGGAGCCCGGGAGCGGAGTCCGCAGAGAGCAGTCGGCGCCGCCTGGCGGAGCCGGCCCGGTCAACTACTATATCGGGGACGAGGACTCGTCTTCCGAGCTGGAAGTTGAGGTGCGGGCCAAGAGCTCGGCAATGCCGGCGGGACCCCCGCCTGGACCACCTAAGGAGGGTGGTCCCCGTGGGATGCCCTCTGCGCTGCATCGGTCCAGGACGGTCGATGATAGGCCGCCGCCAGGGCGGGAAGGCAAACTAAAGCCTACCCCCAAGGTGGCCCCAGAGGGAGCGCCTTCGGCAGGGGAACAGGAGCGGGGAAGATCACACCGCCCCCCTCAAAAGGTGCCTCCCGAAGCACCGCCTGCGGACACGATCCGCTACAAGACGCCGCCCAGGGCCCGGGATGAGCTGCCTGAGGATCCTCAGGCCGCGCCCGGTGACCCTGAGGGTGCCGGTGCAGCGCCTGGGGATCAGCCGATGGAGGCGGACCGTACGCTTACTCCAGCGGATTTGTTCCACCCGAAGAACTTCAGCAAGAAGGCGAACCCGAAGCCGCCGCCGAAGAGGCCAGCCGTTCCGGAAGGAATGGTCACGGTGAAGCCTGGCCCGACGCCGAAAGGGGTCAGGCCTCCACCGCCGTTCCTGATCATGGAAACCGAGAGGGCCGAGGAGTTCTTGAGCACCAGGCCTGGATGGTTGCTGGGTGGGCCGGCTGAGCCGCCCATCGCGCGATCTCCTCCTCCGCCACCTGCTGCGAGGAACCGGTCGGAAAGGCCCTTGCCTCATGGAGGGCTGGGGCCCGGGCCTTACCAAGGCCCTATCCGGCCTAAGCTTGGTGGGCCTCCGCTCAAGGCCGCTCCGAAGGGGGCCGTTCCTAGTGCTGAAGCCCCTTCTGCGAGCTCGGCCTCCACGGGAGGCCCAGAGGGCTCCCGAGAAGGAGGTACGGCCGTCCCAGAGGAGACCGAGGAGGAACGGGCCAAGACTGAGGCCATCCTCCGCGGGATCGACGATTTCATGGCATCCGTGGAGCGTCGGTCGGCAAGCCAAGAACGGCCCGCTCCGAAGTCTCCTGCGCGGCACACCTTTGTGCCTTTCAGTGTGGATCCGATTCCCGAGGAGGCTGCAGTGCCTGGGGAATTCGTCGATCTCGGGGACACCCCCGACCGGAGTGCGATCCATGGCGGGGGCGTGGCTGGTTGCCCTACACCCGAGGAGATTGGGAACGGAGACCCTAGAAGGGTTCCTTCCCGTGGGTCCGGCCACAAGTGTGGTATCCGCGGGTGCCGTGCCGAATTCGAGCACGAGTACGAAGCCGCGTACCACCGAGCGGCGGTCCACGGAAGGGGCCTTCCGGCGAACATGGTGCCGGCCCCGTGCGACGATGCGTTCTTTGGAGAAGCCGCTGTGGCTCTGAGACGCTTCCGCCACGGAGAAGCTCGCAGAGACCACAGAGACCGTGTCTGGGTCTTTGAGGCTGACCTGGGCCGGTTTACGCATATCTCCAACCCGGACCGCTTCTGTGATCGCATCGGGGCGGAGCTGCGTGATTTCAGGCGGCTCCCGGATGGGGCGCCTTGTGTCACTTCCGATGGTCTCTGGCGCACGTATCGCCTTGACCGGAGGCCGGTGCAGCGGGCGAAGCCTCCCGTGCGCTACCCGAGTACCATTCTCGGGCCAGCGTACGAGGAGACGGACTTCATGATGCCCAACGCCGCAGCTCCGAGTCCCTACCGTCACTTGTTTAGGGACGAGACCCCGCTGGGCGAAGCGTTGGAGGCGATTCGCGAAGAGCAGGGGAGATCCGGAGAGGTTCCCGAAGATGTTGAACCGCCTCCTCCGGCGTTCCCCGACGAGCTTTTGGAGCCCCAAGATCCGGACGTGGACGCTCCCCGGGAAGATACCCCGAGGGAGCACGTCCAAGCGATGAGGGAAACCTTTTCAGACCTTATCTGGAACGCCCACGATGGGCTCAGAGAAGAAAAGCTCGCCGCGGGTGTCTTGAACCCTATCGCAAAGCAGACTGACACCCAACTGGAGATAGATCCCCCTATGCTGGAAACGGATCTGCTCCCTCGAGAGAAGGGGGGTGTCCAGAGGACTGGAACCCCGCCTGATCCACGATGGGGTGCGGAGCCTCAGGCTTCCAGCCCTAAGAAGAAAGCTCCGCCATCTTCGGCGACGCATTCCGAGGATCAGGAGATGGCTCCTGCTCCTCCGGATGCCTCTCAGGAGGCGTCTTCCTCCTCTGCAGCGCCTGCGGCCAACGTGACTCCCCCAGCTGAGGCAGGGAGTCCGGAGGTCCGGATCCCTAGCCTCGCGGAGTCTATGAAGGCAGGCTTGGCACGGGAAAGAGCGGCGGCACGCGCCAAGGAGGAGCTTGCTGCTTCGGCCCAGGAGGCCGCGGCTGCGGCTCCTGAGGCACGGCGCGACACCCGCCTTCCTGCAGTGACCAAGGAGGAAAAGGAGACAGCAGAGGCTAAGTCCCTCTCCTCCCTCAAGCGCGCCGTTGAGGAGAGCGGCTCTGAGCGTCAAGGCCCCGCGGCCAAGCGGGCCACCACCAAGAAGGAAGAAGCGCCCTCGGCACCAGCCGGCCCTGCAGGAGCCGCGGCCGGGACAGGCGCGGCTCCCTCGTCTAGTGGCGAGGCAGGTGCCGAAGAAGGTGCCAGCGGGGCCGCTGCTCCGTCGAGCACAGACAAGCGGCGACCCGCGGAGCCGGAGGGACCGCCGCCGCCCAAGAAGCGATTCACAACATGGCAGGATACCATGGAGTCGCCGGCTCCCCAACACCGAGTTTCGGGGGTTTACGGACTCTCGAACGAGGTTCCCGGGGCCGATTGGCGCGACGTGGACTGGGATGCGACTCCACCGCCGGGGCCTGGAAGGCCCGGCGCCCGCGACGTGGATCCCAGGCTCACGGTCCCCCTTGATCTCCAACATGATGAACAGATCAGGGAATTCTTCCGAGGCGGTGGTGAGCATACGCTCGAGCAGCTCCTCGCGTTGGCGCGGCGCCGGAGGCGCGCGTTCGTCTACCAGGCTGCGATTTTGTCGAACAGGCCAGTGTTTGAAATCTGGCCCGATTACGATGAAAACGAGCTTGGACCGACACCCGAGCGCGTTCCGCTCCTCACAGGCAAGGTCTGGCCTTGGGGCTGGTGGGATTGCTTTACTTGTGGGCGTGCGAACCCACCAGAACGCAATACCTGCCGGCACCATGATTCCGAGGAGCTCGGAGGTGCCCCCTGTGTGGGGATCTTCGAGGACAGCCTGTACTGGAGCACGCCGGTGGACCTGCGAACGGCGCCGGCGTGGTTCATCGAGGTCTGGCTCGATGAACATAAGGAACGCATAAAGGAGTACCTTTATGCGAAGCGTTCGGACGCGATCGCCGCCGCAATGTCCAACGCCTACTGGACCTGTGGGCGGGACACATGCCAAGAGAGGAACATGTTATGGCGCAAACTGTGCTTTAAGTGCAGTGGCCCTAAGTCGGGCGCGTCGTTCATAACCCACGGCATGCCGCCCCAGGAAGGCGACGATGAAGCTGCTTCTTCGTCGGAAGAGAGCGAGGGCACGAAGATGGAACGGATCGAGCGTTCCATCAACGCCGATCCCCTTGCGGAGCATGCGAGGAAATTCCTCCGCTCCGGACGGAAGAGGCTCCGCGCTGAAAAGCGCAGGCAGGCAGAGCTCTCTCAAGACTCTGCCCGAGCCTGGTGGAGCCAACCTTCCTCCGGGCGCGGTGCACCCAGTGGGGGCCGCAGCTCTGGCAGCAAGGGTGGTGGCAAAGGTGGTGGAAGGGGAAGCTCGAACCGCTACGGCAACCGAGGATGGTGGGCCGGAGGTGCTGCCGGACTGGCATACTCCTCCCGACTCGGCGAGCGTGCTGGGCAGCCCGCCCTCACGCTCCCACTGCGTGGCCCGGGTGGCCACAGAGTGGCGCCCGAGGCCCCTGCCGTTTCTTCTCGCCCCGCTGTCTCTTCCGGGCCCTCGAACCGTGGTGGGTTCCTTGGGGCCGTGCGCTCGATAGGCGCTGCGGTCTCCAGCTGGGCTCTCTCCAGGAGAGCGCGCAATCGCGCAGCCCACGCCACAACGGGCAACATTGGATGGAAGATGGGTTTGGTGGCCGCTGCGCTGGCGCCTACCCTCTTCACTGTTGAGCGCGGTGCCAGAGAGGTGGCACACGTGAGCCTCACTGCAGTTGCCACTGCGGCGGAGGACCTCATCGAGGAATCCTCTGGTATCCTCGTTCGGGGTGTCCGCGTGGTTGGCTTGACGGCCGTCGTCCTACTGTGGACGTTCGCGGCCGTAGTGCTGTGGTGGGCCGGACGTGTCGCCACTAACCGGCTAATGCACGCCATGAACGGTAACCCCTTTGGGAATGCTGTTCTGGTGTCGCTCGAAGGCCGGGAGGCTGTCTTTGAGGTTGCATCAAAGACTAAGGCCGGAGCACACAGGGTTCTTGTGAAGGTCGGGTCGGGCGCGGACGGCGCAGGCTGCGACTGCAAGGCATTCCTCAACGAGGGACGTTGTGGTCACATAGAACGCGCTGTTGAAGCTGCGGGGCAACTCGTGGCCATGACAGGCGCGAGCGCTGCCCCAACGCTGTCCGTCGCCCCGGCCGCGACTAGACGCGCCCGTGCGATCCTCGGCGCGCCGGCCCTGGAACAGGGGTGCCTTGCCGGCATGGTGTCGAAAGCGAGATCGCTCTCTGAAAGAGCTCGGAATGTCGGGAACCCGTCCGAGGGTTGCCTTGACGGCTTTACCAAGCTCAGAGGCCGCCACGAGGTGGCCACAGTGTCGGCGCCTCCGACAGAGACTGTTCCGAAGACGCCTGCAGCGGAGGCTTCCCGCCAGGGTACCTCTGCGGCGTCTCCGGCTCCGACAGCTCCCATGTCGAGCCAGGCACGGCGTGTCAGAGACTTCCCGATCCCTGACGGCTTCGAGCGAGCCGGGGTCAAGTTTCTGACCCTTCCGGAGTATCACGCTGTGGTACAAACGATGCTATCGGACGCTGGGCATGGGGACCACGTTTACGTGCGAGCCTACAGCTTCGATAGCAAGCCTTTGGTTGGAGCCCTCGTGTCCTCGCTGGAGCGAGGCGCCCGAGCCCACGTGCTTGCCGACAACTCGCAGACGAGCCGGACCAAGCTCCAGCTGCAGTCCCTCAAGGAGCTAGGGGCGGCTGGCGTCCAGGTCCGTGTCGGCAAGGGCACCTCGGTCAAGGCGGCTTACGCCGCCGAGAACCGCACGGACGTGAGCATCGGCGCAGGCCTCGCGGGCATCCACCACGCCAAGACGGTGCTCGTGACGAGGCCGGACTCCACAGTTAGCGCCGTGATAGGAAGCCTAAACTTTAGTGCTAGTTCACGGGCCAACGCGGAGGTCGGCATCGCGGTCGCCAGTGTGCTGACCTCTGAATTTAGCCAAAAGTGGCTAGATTCGTTTGGCACCGAGTGGTCCAAGGCGCTGAAGCTCGAGGAGTTCGAAGCACCTCAGCGGAACCACCGCGGGCGGGCAAAACCCTCAAATGTCCAGCAGCCCGCCGCGCAACCCAACGTGGAGCCGCAGTGACCGTGGACTAGAAGTCGCGGACTGCGCTCCGCCCTTCTAGCCACCTGTGGCAACTTCAGTTTTGGTCGCAGCACCTAGCTGCTTTCCGATGAGACGACAGGGTGGCGTATCCGCTCTACAGGTCTTTGACGGGAGCGGCTAGGGAGGCACGGTAGTGCTCCCGAAGCGCGTGGAGTAACGCCGCAGCTTCAGCTGCTCGTTTCACCAGCCCTGTGGCCGCAGTGCGGCGCAGGCTGTGTACAGTAGGAAACCAGAGCCTCGTGCAGCACAGGCCGTGAAAAACGAAGGTCTTGTGCTGAGTGCGAAGGGTTTGTAGGAGGGCAGGGTCTGTAGGTCAGTTTTACGGCCTCCGGCCGCCCGCGGAATCCTACGGCTCTATCGTGCTCTCGGCTGAGGGGCGAATGTAACTGTACATAGTCCGCGGGCTGGCTGTTGTGCTGTATGCTTTTATGCATGCTCTTCTGTAATTCGTATTCATAACATTTTTTGGCTCAAGTGAGCACGGCAGTGTGTCGTTGGTAGCTTCTCGTTGCCGCGACGCAATTGCGCGCAGCCCGTCCTGGGCGGACGTTCGACCTGTCACGGTCGTTGGACTTTCTGCTTGGACGGAAAACGAGGGTGCGTGCTGCCCCTTTGGGTTTCCGTTCTCCACAGTTTTCACCCAAACCCTAAACCCTAAACCCTACACCTTTAGACCCGAACAACCGTAAGCCCTAAACCCTAAACCTTTAAACCCTGAACCTCGGAAGTTGGCACCCTAAACTTTGTGGGCCCCGAAGCTGACCAATACTAGACCTAGAATCTTTAAACCCTAAACCTCGGTGTTCCATTTTGGCAGGTCCTCGAGCCGTGCCAGGAAGCCTAAACCATGAGCCCTAAACCCTAAAGCGGCCCTTCGAAAAAGACGAGCTCCTTCTACTTCAGGAAGTGCCTCGAGGGAAGCCAGGGTGGAGCTATCAGGAGGTGGCGGGACGCAGGGTCGTGACACACCAGTCGTTGGGACAGTGGAGAGGGACGGGCCTGTGGTACGACGCGGGCGTTTGGAGTGTCGTTCGCAGAGTGAGCACAGACAGGGGTACATGGTTCAAAGTGCGATTGCTTGCTGGCTCTTTCGAAATGTGGATTGGAACATGTCACCTTTCCCCAGGGTCCACTGTTAGCCAATTCGAGGAGGAAGCTCAGCAACATTTCGCAGGCCTACCACGGGAAGCGCAGCATGCCATTTTCCATGGGGATGTCAACACGGGTTTTGGATGGGTGGTTGATGGGGAAACCATTTCAGCCACAGCCAAGGAGGGTAAAGGTAACATCCTCCATCAGATCCTGACCGAGCGAGGGCTGACATTGCACAACCCTGCCGAATCCCAACTACATGTTCCCACCAGCAGGCCCAGGGTGTCTAACAAGCAGGGGCAGTGCATCGATGTGACGGCGTGCCTTGGTCTTAGGCCACAGGGATGGAAGATACATGTGGACTCTTACATGCAGGTGGGCACGGACCATGAGCTTTGTGAGTCACGGTTTACGATCAAGACCAAGAAAGACTATCCCAGACACGAGACGAGACCGAGAGTTTGGATTGGAGGGCTTGAACATGTTCCTCAACTTGACCAAGCCACGGTTGAGCAGCTCGCACTCACACACACCAAGCCAGTGCAGGGTCGTGGGTATCGAGATCCGGAGGTGGTAAAAAGGGCTTTCAAGACGGCAAAGAGGGCAGGTACGGCAGCTCTATGGAAGGCCGCGCTCAAAGCGAGGAAGGAAGCCAGGAGGGAATGGGAGCAAGCCAGACTTACTCGCGCAAGTGAGGGAGACTGGCATTCTTTTAGGGCACTCAAACCTCGGCGACAAGAGGGCTGGGACATAGGCTTTGCCGAATCTCAGCTGGAGGATCCTCATGATGCTGTTCATGCTCACCTTAGTGATGTTTACGCAGGTTCGGAACTACCTGCGGGCGAACCCTGGACAGGCGAGGTTCACATGTTCTCGATCACGGAGCTGAGGGTTGGGGTCTCACAGTTGAAACGAGGTAAAGCGGTCGGATCTGATCTTACTTCCACGGAATTGGTGCTGGGTTTGATGTCGGTACCTGGGGGTGAAGATCACCTGCTCTCCTGGTACAATGAGATCTTGCGAACGCAGCGGATCCCCTCCCAGTGGAATGAGCCGGTGCTCGTGATGCTCCCCAAGATCCAGGCCCCGAAGAAGGCAAAAGACCTCCGTCCCATCGCTATGGGTTCAGCAGTCTCCAAGCTCTTTAGCAGGCTTCTTTTGAACCGTGCTCTACCAGCTATCTGTCCCCAGACCTATGCCCAATGCTCGGGTCCCGGACGACAGACCGCAGATTTCCTGTACACCATCGTCCGCCTCTTTGAATTGTCTCGTGAATGGGGCAATCCTTTGGTGGTATTTAAGATGGATTTGGAAAAAGCGTTCGACAAACTCGATCGAGGGAAGTTGCTGGAGAAGTTAGAGCAGAAGTTGGGCGTGGGAGCGGAACTTAACTGTTGGAGGGGCCTACTTAGGGGAACGACAGGAATCCTCCAGACTCCGTGGGGGTCTTCCAGGGTGGCGATGAATCGAGGGATAAAACAAGGTGCAATCGAATCGCCATCCTTCTTCGCCTACATTGCTGAAATCGTCCTTGCAGAGTCTGTCGAACAGAATGGGTGGAGAAATCACGTTCCCCTGTACGCGGACTTACCACCGGAAGAAATGCTCTACATGGACGACGGCATGGTCTGGAATGGTTTGATCTCGGTCGTACAGCAGAGGGCACAACAACTGTCTGTCCACTTCGCAGGGTATGGGTTGAAGATGAATCCTCTCAAGTGTCAGCTGTACGCGTCCCCCAAGGTGGAGGGTGAACACGCTATCTTTCTTGATGGGGTCCGCATTGCCGCCTCACCCCAACTCGAAGTCATGGGCCTCTCACTCAGGGTTGGCATCTCCATCTATGAGCTGATCTCCCCAGCCACCTCGCGAGCCAGGGCTAAGTTCTGGGAACTGCGCCACATCTTTCGAGCTCGAGGTAACATGAAAGACAGGGCTAGGGTGTTGCAGAGGGTCGTAGGGGCCACCGCCCTGTGGTTTATCTGCTCGATACCGCCGGACAAGGCGGCCATGACAGCGATGAATGCCACTCAACTTCAACTGATGGTCTGGCTTCTCAGGTTCTCTAAGGCAGCACATGAGACTTGGGAGCAGTTCCGTCAAAGGGCTTTTCGAGGGGCTAGGGCTGCGTTGCATTCGGCCGGGTTGGAGCGCTGGAGCACCTTGTGGTTGAGAAGATACTGGCGTTACGCTGGCCACCGAGTTCGCACCATTCTTTCCCCGGTACCACCGATCAGCTGTGTGTTCGAGCACTTTCGTACCCTCCCATGGTGGCAATGGCAGCAGACCCGAGCCAAACCTTACAGCATCAAACATGCTGGGCACCACTACGCCCGCCTCACAGTCCTTGAAAAGAATCTTGATGCAGTGGCCGGTGCGCCGTGGCGGGACTTGGCGCACAACAGGGCGGAGTGGAAGTCCAGGGAAGAGGCATGGATTGCACGCATGGACGTGCCGTGGTCTTCGGGTCGTCAGTTGGCGGTTGGGGACTTGTAGCAGGTGAAGCAGTGAGCCGTAATTCATGATGACATGCAGGAAATACTCCGACGGGGCAGGGTACCACATCTCTTGTGTTACTTACTTTCTGTGCTTTGGATGTGGTGCTGCTGCCACTGCTGTCGGAAATGAAATCTTTGACCAAACCCCCTTTCAGAGAGAGGGAGAGAGAGATGTGGATAGGGTTTTGTGGTCTGATGTACAGTCGCGCTGGCTTGCACTCCTTGGTTGTGTTGTGAAGGCACCCGTTGTCTGATGTCAGCGATCGAGCTGTTTTGGTAGGCTCTCGCGCGCACGCCTCAACCCTGGCAGCCATGGCTGCTGTCCATATCCTCCGTGTTTTGACCGTGATGGTCTGGATGTCGATGGCCTCTCCCAAGGAGGGCACCTCATCCGAGCCTTGGAACGCAAGGGATGTCAGCTCCTTTGGGAACTCGCTGACGACAGAGATTTGTACGACTGACGGGCAAGCTTCGCCGTTTGCCGCGAACTTTGCAGTGACCGAACCTTCAAACGCAGGGATTTGCGAAGGGGTGGGCGAGATGGCCCTTCATGCCTCCTCGTCGTCTTCGGCTGATCCTGTTCATGCCCTTCATGCTGATTCACCGGAAGATCGACCCGGTCGGCGAGTCCAGTACCACCAGCTCCCCACCGATGGCACGATTCCGTCCTATGGCTTGATGACCTCGGCAGCTATGGCCTCGAGCCCGACCCAGGAGCACGGACACCATGCCTTGTCTCAGTTGCACGTCAAGAGCTCGGACCCAGGGAACTCCAACAACAAAAGGAAGCGAACCCCTCCGGATGCCAGCTCTCAGTGCAGCTGGTTGACTTCTGCCACAGCGCGTCTGCAAACACTGCGCCTCAACGGAGAAGGATGGGAGCCTGTGTTTTTGGCGGTGATCCGGCGCATGGTGGCCAGACAGCAGCCCAGCTACGAGGAGTGGTGTCAGCACTATCTCCGTCCCCTCCGTGCAGAATTCAGCCGCCGACTACATCATAGCCTCTACACTGCCGCGCTAAGTCAGGAGGAAATAGCATGGGCCAGGGATGTCGAGCATGCTTGCTATCAGGACTTTGTGGCGTCAGGGGCTCCGGTGGATGGCCAGGACTCTGGCCCGATTCCGCATCTCGATAGTGATCGCCTGGTTCCTGCTGACCAACAGCCTCCCGCTCAGGACCCACAGTACCCTTATGGACTTTTTCATGCAGCGTGGGTTTGTAGCGAGACGGGCACGTGGGGGCCGGACAGACCCCCAGGGGACACTGTGGCTGCAGACACGCAGTCGGGAGACAGTGGGGCTGCAGCGGATGCCAGCTCGTTGTTGACCACCTCTCAGGTCTTGTTGCTCGCCTCCACCAGGGTCACATCCTACGCAGTTGATCTCCCGTGGGCTGGTGCTCTTGAGCCCTCATGGTATGGAGACCTATACGAAAGATGCCAGCTTGACATTGACCGCGGCGCCGAGGCCCGAGATCTGATGCACATGTTGTCAGAGGAGTTTCATTGCATGGAGCCGGCCTTTACCAGGGACACTCGTGGACTATTTGAAGACATTCTTCGCAGGCTCCACAACTACACGCCGAACAGGAATGACCCCATCTTCCGCCGAATGGGTGCACCCAGCGCCAGTGAGCTTGAGGACCGTGTCAACTGGGTGCTGGAGCAGCTGCATACCAGGTGGAGATGGACGGTGGAGCCCCAGCAAATGGAGATGGAGGAAAGGGCAGGGCTCCTACGACAGTTCCGTGCATGTGCGGATCTGGCGAATGCGGTCCCCTGGCAGTCCACCTCTCCTCCTTCCTCTGTGCGGGGTAGGTCGCGATCTCCCCGAGCAAGCTTGACTCGCACACGCTCGGACCAAACCACCGAGGACATGGACCAGGTCTACTTGTTTCAACTGCCGCCAAGCCTTGAGAGCCGTTGGGAACGCCTCATGGAAACTTTTTGGGGATGGTTCGAAGAAGGCAGAGCTGTCGGAGTGGCGATCATGATGGTCAGGCATATTGCTATGCAACGTGGGGACCATGAGTATCACAGATGGGTCCTCAGACCCATCACTACGGTTGCAGTGGGGATACCCAACAGCTCGGGTGAGGACTCCAGTCTTTCCCCACTTGACTTCAGGCATTGGGCAGAAGCGGCTGAGCGCCTACTACACCAGGGTTTCGTGCGGGACAGGGACGACGGCGCGCTGCAGATGCCGGCGGAGGACGAGGTGAGCTTGATGGAAGGGCGCTACCGGAATGGGAGAAGACGCATCAGAGATTCTCGCACGCCTCGACGTGCCGCGCCTTCCCGGCCGGCTCACAGTTCTGGCGCAAGAGGGTCAGGGTCGAGAGGGTCTGGAAGTCACAGGGATCACAGAGCTAACCAGAGCGAGTACGTGACGGTGCGGTTGGATGAGGGGCCAACAGCCGGGAGGCCCTCAACGAGCCGACCCAGTGGCCGCCCAGTTGAACGTCTCAGTGAACAACCTTCGGCGTCCTCAGGGCCTCCCGATCTTCGTGATCCTATGTCCCAGGATCAGGCAGTGTGTATGTGGCGGTTTATGCTATTCGACAAGACGGCCTTCGACCCACCGGCGGAAGGCCAAGGACGAATACCCTCCAGTTTCCTGCCACGGTCGATGCTACGCGAGATCTCAGTCGCTCACGAAACTATGTCGCCTCAAAACAGGTTGGCCTCTACTATTGCTCTGGTGACGGTGATGCGGTACCTCATGAGTGAATTGTCTATGACGATGAACGTTGCGGAGGCAGTGGCCCGCACGCGGGAGGGCACGCAGGAAACGGAGGAACTCGAGGATGAAGAAGGAGATGGGACCAACCTGATGCAGAAGAGCTTGGCGGAGACGGTGAGTGGCTCCTCGTCGCAGCGGTGGACACGTGCGCTCGTCCGCCTGCAGAAGGAGCTCTCAGGGCAGGCCAAGGGTGTCCGCAGGAACCATGTGCGGCGCCTACAACAGGGTCTCCTTGGATGCGCAGACCCGCAGGGGGAATGGAACCTACAACTGAGCGCGTTGCTGGTTGCTATGGGACATGAGACGGAAGGGGTTGAGGGCGAGTCTCCCATGGACACAACGTGGCTCTCCCAATGGTATGGTGAACTTGGTGTGCTACTCCAAGGGTATGGCCTCCCCATACAAGTCGACTCCCAACCTCAAGACGGTTCGCAGCCTGCTGTACCACCGGCTCAGACTCTCACTGCCTTTCCCACCTTGGATGAGCTCTTGGAAGACGAGAGGGAAGCCAATCGCCTCAAGGAGGAGCAGAACAGGGAACAGGAGGATCGGGAGTTGCAAGAGCAAGAGTACGCCATGCTACAGGCACAGGAGCTGGAACATCTCAGGGCACAGGCATCGGCTGCCCAGCTTGCCGACGATCTTGCAATGCAGGAGGCGCTACAGCGACCACCGAAGCGGAGGTGCGTACTGTCTGTGGAAATGGCATCTGGGTCACAAGATCGGGCACGCATTCTTCACACGCTCGAGGTCGAGGTCCCTGCCGACGGTGAAGCCATCCAGGTTACGATCAAGGCCGCCATGCGGGCAGACCCGGAAGATGTGGAAACAGTTGGTGTTTCTACGCCGGTGCTCCCTGAACCGGGGTTACGAAGTGAACCACGTGATCCTGCTGCTGGCCAACGCCATTTCACGGAACCTCTCTCTGATCTTGACTTTGCGGCGTACGAAGGTGTGTACAAGTCGTGGAGCACAGGGCAACAGTCTTCAGAAGAGATTTCCAATGCCTATGGACCTGAGATGCTTGAGCTCTTGCAGTCTCAGCAAGCAGTGGCAGCTATGGAGGATGAAGAAATCAGTGGGGGCATTGGGCCTACTCCGGGCGAACAACAAGGGCAAGTACCGCTTCCTCCGACGAGTCCTGCAATGGCGATCGGGGAACCTATGGTGCGATTTCCTCTCTTCGAGGTGGTTTTCGGCCAGTGGAAGGCTGGTTATCGCTCAAGCGCGGCTATTGCCGAGGGCTTCGGCATCACGTGGCTTCGCCTCTTCGAAATGTGGCGCCGGTGGGGACTAGAGTCCATTGAACCGTTGCTCCCTTTGGTGCTCGATATGGAAGTTGACCCAGACCCATCTCGGTCGCCACCGCGCATCACAACACATGACGGCCTCCCCCTTCCTCTACGTGTACCAGTCACAGTGGTCCTGGTGACGTTTATGTCCTGGTGCCGACAGGAGGTGACAGAGGAGGCCGTTCTCGAACGTCAGGGACCTGAGTGGTTGGCAATCTTCCGGGAGCTGAAGATGAGAGGCTTGCGGGAGGCGAGACAGGTCCTTGGAGAAGAAGTTACATGGGACGTCACAGAGGAATTCCTTGCGTCTCAGGCGGAGGATCTACACCTGTGGGGAGGGATCACCAACCCGGCGGAGACGATCCTTGATCCGAGTCAGTGCCCCGTGACCACGGAGTTGCAGACTGGAAGTGGAGAGGGAAGTGGAAGTGCTGAGGGGAGCAATGACCTACACGGACATGAAGGAGGCAGTGATCTACACGGACATGAAGAAAATGACGGAAACACGGACAGTGGTGATGTCCACAAGAAGGATCGCGAAGGGTCGAACGAAGGGCTGGAAGGATTCGGGAGCAAGGACATCTGAGATGGTCACAAAGGGTTAAGGCCTTCCACTAAGTGGATTTCGGACGTCGGTCGCAGTCGCAGCTGACAGAAGGAAAAAGGCGTTCAAAAAAAAAAAAAAAAAAACCGTGTTTAAGCCTCAAATTGAAACCCTCACATAATTCGCATTTCTGCCACAATCTTCCAAATAATTTGTTTTTCTTCAATAATCTTCCAAATAATTCATTTTTCTTCAACAATCTTCCAAATAATTCGTTTTTCTTCAACAATCTTCCAAATAATTCAACAATCTTCTTAAATCTTCGGTAGTGGCTGAGAAGTACCCCTGCTGAGAAATACCCCTAGGCTCATGAATGAGAATCTGAATCAGGGTGTGCATGACCCCCGAACTCTTTAGAAGCATTGCCTTCCCGTGTTCGCAGCGATTTCAGGTGAGGAGCGTAAAGCAGACACCAGAGCTGCAGAAAGAAGTGAGTGGCCAAGTCTCGGAGTGTTCTATTTTTTAAACCCCAAGAAGTTGGAAACCAGATTATGGACAATGGCGCTAGGCGCTAGGGTTCCCTATACATGACTCTCATAAAGATTGAGGCTATTGGGTTTCCAATTCTGGGCTTTTCTACTGTAGACATATCAAATATCTCCTGTCAGCCCCGGAACACTGAAATCTCGGAGTTGCCGAGGCGATGAGAGACGAGCCGACGCCACCCGGGTCAGAGCTCAGGGTACCTTGGCTCTCTGTTATTTATGTTGTGCTCATTTTTTGCGTTTTGACTTGTGAAACAACGACGAGCCTGTAATGCAACATCCGCAACAGCGCCATCGTAGTCGCAGTGGTAGTACAGTGCCAGTTTTAGCGGTGGTAGTAGAATACAGCAGCAGTAGCCGTCGCAGTCGCAGGGGCAGTCACGGTCGCAGTGGCAAGGCAGTGGCAGCAGCAGCAGCAGCAGGAGCACGAGGAGTAGGAGTTGGAGTGCGCAGCAGTAGTCGTAGTCGCATATTGGCAGCAGCAGGAGGAGGACAGGAGGAGTAGAAGAAGCAGTGTAGCAATCACAGTCGTATCTCAGTAGTCTGCAGCAGCCGTGGCATCTGGCAACTTCAGTTTCTGCGCTTGCACAGGAGAAGAGCGGAAAGAGGTGCGGGTCAGAGGTGCGATGCCTCCGATGAGGGTTGTGGGAGGTTGCCCTCATCCAAGTGTTGAAACAGGGTAGGACACATTGGATGCGCGCCGGCACATGTCGGCACTGTCATCTTCAGCGCTGTGGTCCGCGCCTGCGCATGCAGATTGGACCTGTCAGGTGATGACCCGCGACCCATGGAGAGAAGAGGCAGAGGTGCGACCGTGCCTGGACATCTAGCTTGAGGGCTACAGCTGCCGGGGATTGCAGGAGAGGACGCAAAGCCTGGCATTAGGGGTCGAGGAGCCTGCGCTTTCGTGGAACCGCGCTGTGTGGCTGGATTGCTTGCCGCAAGTGTGCACCAGCTTGGCCTGGCTATTGACAGGAGAGGAAGGGAAGGTAGCTGACAACAGACTTCGCGGCACATGCCCTAGCTGCTCAATTCTTGTTGCCATGCTCTTGCAGCGTGTTGTGTCCTTCGTTGAAGAACCGAGCAGCATGTAACACATTATTTTTGGTGGCAATCAAAGGTGACGAGGCAAAGGCAGCACGCGGAAGAGGCCATGGGAGCGCGTGGCCACTTTCTTCTGCCTCCAGAGCTTCGCTTCGGAGCTTCAGGCGAAGACTTGAGGGCAGAGGCTAGGAAGAGGCTTTCCGGCCGTGCACTTACTTGTCGCGAATCTTGTCGAGGAGCCCTTTGATGAGACAAACCACGGCTTTGGGTTGCTGGTACTTGCTTGTTTGTTTCAGATGTCATTGGCAGCACAATTCCCCATTCTGAAATTCCTTGCGATTCTGCTTTCAAGCCCTTCCATCACCCAGGTGAGGAAACAAAAGACGCCAGGGACCGGCGGCGGCTAGGTCCGGGTCTCAAGGAGTAAGAGGGACTTGAGCAGCAATATCGGATGCAGCTGAGAAGGGCAGAACCGACTTGTGCATTCTGGCTCACCTCATCTGGACTCCTTGAGTCGAGGTGAGGAGGGAAAGGAGGAGGCCCGCAAGCCGGCAGCCAGCTGCCTCCTGAGCTTTCTGCGGTGGTATGTGGCGACGGCGTGTTTGTTCATATAGGGCTTGCAAGCATACAGAACAGCAAGAAATAGAGGTATGGAAATGCAGCAGGAGACAGGGTACATGAATACGGCACCGGCATTTTGTTCTTTGCATTCTACATGCCGGAGCAGCTGGACTCGTTTTGTTGGCAAGGGCGCAGTGTGGAGAAGGGCAAAGAACCCGGCTCGCCGGTCAAAGCAAAGCCTGCGAGAGAAGCTCAGGGCCAGGGCCCCGATGCCCCGATGCCTCGATCTCGTCTCACTGCGACGATCGGACCTTTTGACTATAGGTCCTGAGCGGACGGCCGAGAAGCCAAGCGAGAAGCCCGAGAAGCTGGAGAAAGAGCGAGAGCTTGGGGCTCCTCCAGAAAGTTCTGCCTCAGCATGGAGAAAATGGCGGCTGCTGCACGAAGGCTCTGAGCAGAGGCGCCACCTTTCTTGTTTAGAAGTTTCGTTTAGTGCTTCCGCTACATGCCACGGTTTTCAGGCCAGAAGACGAGCAGGAGGCAAACTTCTGCAGGGAGATGTTCATCAGCCGAAGGCATGGCCGGCCGGAGGACGATGTGCACCAACGTGCCATCCGATGCAGAAGAAGATTCCGAATGCCCGCAGGACCACTACCGAGTACTTGGCGTGCTGGGCAAGGGATCTTTCGGTGTTGTTCGGAAAGTCCAATGCCGGCAGACAAAGGCCATGCGAGTGAAACTGGCTTGCAAGAGAAGACTCGTCAGCACTCTGTCGGGGCGGGTCCGTGTGGAGGTACCTTGGCCATGAAGGTAGCTCGGATGCCCCGATTCCCAGCCGAGGATGAAGATCGTTGACAAGCAGAAGGCTTTGAGTGGAGGGTATCCCTTGAAGCTGATCATGGAAGAGATCGACAAGCTCAAGTCACTGGATCACCCAGCCGTTCTGCGACTTTTCGCCGCTTGCCCGCCAATTGCAGACGGGAGCCCGTGCACAATGCTGGAAGACTTAATCACTCGCTATTGAAGTTGCACTGAACAACCCGGTGTCAATGCATGGAAACTGAGGAGTACTACGCTGACTCCAGATCGCTTTACTTGATCACAGACCTCCTTCCAGGCGGCTGTGGGCCTTTGCCGTGGCCTCGGACTCAACTGTCAATGCCAGAGCTGCAGGTGGGGACTTGCTCGAGGCGGTCGAAAAGTCGCACCTTGGCAAAGGCAAAATCAGGCAGGTCCAAGCCAACGGACCCTGACAATCAGGTATGCCGAGAAGAAGCAGCTGCCAGAAGCATGGGCAACCTGGCCGCATGCGAGTGCTGAAGTGGTGCTGAAGATGGTTTACAGGTGTTCTGACCTGAGGTTGCCGCAGTGTTCAGGCAAGCTTGTGAAGGTGTGGCGTACTGCGTCTTGACTGCATGGATGGAGCTAAGCCCGGGGTTGCATTCCCACAGCCGTTGAAGCTGAGGTCATGCCAAGGGCGTGATGCACAAAGACTTGAAGCTGGAGAACATTATGCGTCTCGGAAGATTTGGCCTTGGATAGCCAGTGAAACACAGGTGATAAGATGTGCTTTGCTAGGAAGAGGCTGCCAACATGTCGCTGGTGTGTTCGCTTCAGGCTGTGTTCCATCGATCCTCCTGAAGCCGTTGTCATCGATGTGGGCTTAGCGGAGCTCTTCCCCCCTTCTCAGGCGTTCGTCTTGCAAGGGAGACAATCTGTGGAGGAACCCATCACGGATGATATGCCAATACACCGCTGACATGATATGAAAGTGAGGGCTTTGTTCATACTGTATGACTACCTGCTTGCATTGAAGCTTATAAGTATTCTTTCTAGACACATGCATGTGCATATAGCCCAGGCCCTTGAGGATGCTCGAATCCATGTAGGAGTCTACCATGCCCCTCAAGCCTCTCGAATCTCGAACCTGTCAGGCCGACTCCTTTAAGTCCGCAGATGCCGCCGGAACCCTGGCGACCATGGCTCCGGAGGCAAGAGGGGAACGGGGGCACTTAATGTAATGGCTCAATCACAATGCAATGGTTGCTCGAGTGCGAGTACCGAAATCATGGATGAACGCAGGAAGTGAGTAAAGGAAGCACGAAAGGAAGAGAGGAGTGAGTGGTTTAATCTTAAGAGATAAAGCAGAATGAGATGAAGGGGCGCGTGTGTCTGAAATGTTTGTTCAATGAAATGAACACATATCATTATTCTCTCTGCTTCTTCATAGGCATGAAGCGAATTCGCTTCGTGCACCGCACCATCAGACTACGAATACCATAAAGATAGGTGGGACCATGTGATGGTAGATTGGTTGTAGGAACAGACCTGGACAATAATGAGATTCTGGAAGACCTAAATTACAATGCTACGCTAGGGGGCAAAAGCGCAAAAAATGAATCCATGCGTTTTGGTCATTCACTTCTTTCTGTAGACTTCATCATATTTCATTCCTTTGGGCTTCTACCTACAGCATCAACGATTACCAACAGACTCAACTGGTATCCTCTTTCGGGTTGCTTCTGTGCAAATACCCAACTTAAACTAATGAAATAAAGTGGGAGCCAAAAAATGAAATAAACGCAAAACCATGCGTCCATTTTGTTCGCTTACGATTTTTCGTTTGGGGAAAATCGCAGCTCTTCCCTTCACAGCTGTGCTTGGGCGAAAAGGGAAGCGTGGTTGATATGATAGCAGTTTACGAAGTCTTGGCACTTAGGAGCTGAAAAAGACCCGAAGTTCCAGAAGAACTTTGCCAACGACTGAGGCAACCACCCCAGTCCCCAAGCCAGTATTAGTTAGTGTAGACCGATAAGCCCCAAGCCTCAGCTCCAAATCTCAATTTCGAAACAAAGCCTATGCCGAGTGTTGAAAAAGAAAGGAGCCGGCAACGAAAGCAGAAGCCGAAGCCCGGCAGCCAACATCAGGAGGAGTACTAACTAGCAGTACGCAGTAGCAATAGCAGTAGCAATAGCAGTAGCAGTCGCAGTAGTAGTCGTAGTCGTAGTAGTAGTAGTAGTAGTAGTAGTAGTAGTAGCAGTAGTAGCAGTAGTAGCAGTAGTAGCAGTAGTAGCAGTAGTAGCAGTAGTAGCAGTAGCAGCAGTAGTAGCAGTAGTAGCAGCAGTAGTAGTAGTAGTAGTAGTGGTAGTAGTGGTAGTAGTAGTAGTAGTAGTAGTAGTAGTAGTGGTAGTGGTAGTAGTAGTAGTGGTAGTGGTAGTGGTAGTGGTACTGCTAGTGGTAGTCGTAGTAGTAGTTGTAATTAGTAGAATAGAAAGTGTAGCAGTAGGAGTCGGGCCCATCGACTCCTGAAGCCCGACACTTCGCAGGTAATTCGCGGAAGCTTCTGCGCATCGCGGGCCGCACCCAGACCTCCTCCATGCCGGCAGTATGAGCTGAGAAGTTTCAAGACCGCCATCTGCAGGGTGATACTGTAGCTTTGGTGTTCAGGGTTTAAACTGTAGCGAGTTCAAGCGCCCGGCTGCCTGCGAGGCTCCTAGCCTGATACACTGGTGCTGAAATCCCTGATGCCAAGGCAAAGTGCGATGTGCAGCGAGCTCAGTGCACCAAACACCCGGAAGAGGACTTCAATGGGGCTTGACACATCCTCGGCTTTTGCTTTTGGTCCAGATGTGCATTCATCGGTGTGTTTGCCGACATCAGGTATATTGTGTCAATGATGCCTATGTACGCGTTTCTGTTCTTCTTGCGTGCTTGTTATAGCCTATCACTTATCGGCTTCTTTCCTGTATGTTTGCACCTCCTTGTGGAGCTTTAGCATCACATCACTGGAGGCGCGCTGAAGCACGGATGTCGAGCTAAGGTGGTCTTTGGGTTGCTGCAGCTTTTCTGCATACGGGGCCTCCCGGAATTTGGTGTGGGTGCTCATGTCCGATTCCAGACAGGAGGTCAAGTCTGGCAGCTACCAGCATCAGCTGTGCGGAAAGGTCTCTATGCGCTGCTGTGCACGCGGCCGAGACGGCTGAGAGATACGCCACTCCCGGAGGATGCAAAGCCCGAAGATGACGACCCCAGCTGCCCCTCAGCCATAATCGAGTTTTGGTGCAAGCTGGTGCAGGCACCTCTGGTCGGTGTCGTCTTGTGTTCCATTATGGTGGAGACTTGGCTTTGCGCAGCCCAGGTTACTACAACTACTTCTATCCATTCAGGCCACCCCTCGGCGAGTCTCGCGCAGCGCCGCGGCTGAAATGGGACGCAGACTCCCACGGGAGCTGGACTTCGAGCTTCAACTCCAGCCAAATACCAAGACACTGCCTGCAGGGATTTATCATGGGGGAATGCAAGATTCTGCACTGAAGATCTGGTCAGTGCGCTTACAAGAAGACGAACTCACTTATGCGAGGAGCTCAAGGCTTACATCGAGCGGCAGAGGCGGGGCCCAGATTTGGCTCGCCTGCGCTGCTCCGCGGTCGCTGACGCCGCTGGGCGTCGAAGAGCGGATGGTACAGTGTGCAAGGTTTTGCACAGATCGCGAACGGTGAACCTCAGAAAGTTGAAACGATGATTAGTGCTGTGATCCCCTATATTGCTTTGCCGTAGAAGCGTGAGGATCATGGTGTTCCAACTTCCTGCCTTCTACTACTGCATATAGTGGGCTTTCGGGTCATTTGGGTTTTTGTCGAATTTGGGATGATGGGGAATATCGTTGTACCTCAGTTGAAGCGGAGACCAAAATCAGCTGCCACATAAGTGACAAACCCTCTTCATCCTTCTTCAGTAGGTAGTACTGCTAGCTTGTTGCAGTTGGTGACACGACACCCAGCGCCGTCCAGCACGTCCGGTTTGATCGGCAAGTTCCGGAAAGTTGCAAAGGTTACTGTCGTTTCGGACGGATGGTTGTGCCACATTCGGCTTTGCGCATCCTAGAGGCGGATCCGGTTGTATCCCAGGACTTGGTCAAGGAGCTCCTGACATTTGATGAACCTTCCAGGCTGGTCAGCTTCTTGCAGTTGCAGTGGGAAGTCTCTGCAAGAGCACGGCCATGGCGCACGCATTTCAAGCCAGGCCGCACCTGATGGCCGTCCTAACTCACCGGTGGCTACAAGAGTCCCGGGAGCGGGAGCAGGTTTTAGGAGACCCCGACGGCTTGGGTGCAGCAAGAAGCTGTTCGTTACTGCTTCTGAGATTGATTGCATACTATATGAAATTCCGAGCTGCCGCACAGGGACAAGAAGTTGCTTCCGCTTTGTGAGGCTATGCAGATGACTTTAATTAAGGATCTCAAAGTGGTGTCGCATCGTAGGACTTTTCGGAGAGGGGATGGGCGGCAGAGTCTTCTGTGTGGGGCAAGAGCTTCCATGTGGATCGTGAGAGGGCAGAGTTGCAATATGACTTTGCTAGGAGCCGGCCAAGTGGATAGCGGCTAGGCTGCGATGGAGGGGTGCGAAGTCCAGGTCCTGGCTTTGCACATCGCAGATAATCGCCTTCGGTGTCTAGGAACGCTGAATGTGCGCGCGATGGCCGCAGCAGGAAGTGAATTCGTGACTGGCAGCGGTGAGAGAAAACCTACTCGTATGCTGCATGCTTGTCATGGGAGTTGTGATTTGAGGTTTGCTTCAGTTTCACCGGACCAATGCGCTGGCGCAGGCGAGGAGCTTGCAGAGAACTTGAAGAATGCACCCGCCCTTCACTCACAAGACGCGCGGGGCCATACTTGATGACAGGCGGTGCTGCTGGACATGGCATCGCAGCTGCCGCTTGCACAGCTGCGGGAGCTGACACAGCTCTTCGAGTCCATGGATAAGGACTTGAAAGCACGCTGGCCCCAATCGACTTGTTTGTGCCTACGTTGCAGGTAGTGGGATCCGCAAATAGGTACCAGGGGCCACAACTTTCCAGCTGTGCGGCAGCTCAGTGAGCAGGACGGAAATGGAATGCTGGATCGGGGAGAGCTCACCGAAGCGCTCATGAAGGCGTGTTCACTCCGGGGCTCACGAACAGCGTCCGAATCGGGAATCATCCATCGCATCTTAGCCTGGGTGATGGGTTCATGTCCTACATCGATGGATAGACGGATAGCTTACATGTCGAAGCCCAAAACTTTTGGATCAGAACTCGCCCAATCGTGCAGGATAGTCAAGTTATACATAGTACCGCCATGTTGTCAGCCGACAATTTCCCATAAAGGGTGTATGGCTGTGTATGAGCACATGTGAGAACCTGTTTGTGTGTGCACATTGCCCAACACTTGTAAATGAAGGTCTCACACTCAGACTGTAGAGATTTTTGTTGCTTCCCTTGTGAAGCGCACGGCTCGTGTGGCGATTCCGAAGCTCCCGCGATGCGCATGTTCGAACAGCATCGCCATTCTATCCTATTTCCACATTCGTGCGCTGGCCGCAATCGCTGGGGAGGTACGCCTCGTTGTCGTTGAATCGTGCTCCGTCAAAGTGCCACGCAGTTCTGGGGTGCACATCGTGCTCCCGCCACATCGCCGTGCGCATGTGTTTCATTGTGCTCATGCCACAGTGCTGTGAACGTTTTGGGGTGCCGGCCACAGCGTGCAGTATCATGCCGTCGCAGAACGGGAACACTGCGCGGCATTGAGTGTCCTCCAAACTTGGGAAGGCTCGGGCCGTGGAACGATGTGAAGCCGGGCAACCAGCAACCAGCCAATCCTGTCGAATGCTTCAATTCAATGAAGAAAAACCGGCATCACAAGCAACATTCAAGCAAACTTACAGTGTTAGTTGTTGGGTATTGACGAGAAGTCTCGTTCATTTTGTCCTGAGGCAGGGTTGGAGCCCGAGCCCGCACGTCAAGCCGCCGTTCGGCTCTTGGATGATGGCGGTGGCTCTGTGGAATTCTCCCGCCTCTCGGGCTTTACCTGAATATCAATGATTGCTTTGGAGTGGAAAGAAGTCCAGTCCATGTTCATCTCTTCCAAGCGGGGCCAGAGGTGTGTTTGCTTCCCATGCTCTGCAGGGTTTCAAGAAGGTGACCTTTGCACCAGGGGTGCGTTACAGCGTGCGACCAGCTGTCGTTGAGTGTGAGTCGATAGCAATCAAATCAGAGCAGATAGCACGACAGGCTCACCCCCTAGTTTTAATTTACCACCACTCAATTACAGCGCCCAGGCTGCTAGGTACAAGTGGACTATCATGAGCTATCACCACCAGTTCATGCCAGTTGTTGGATTGAGCAGGTGCAAAAGCACTCGCCGTTGTGAGAAATAGAAACGGAGCGTAGGAACAGTAGGAGGAAGAAGAGGAGGAGCCCAGCGGCCGGATATGCCAGGCTTCGTGGCCGCGTTGGTTCCGTCGTGCCGAGAGCTTCTCACAGCCCCTTGGGACTCCTTGGACGTGCGCATTCGGCGTGATCAAGTCGTGCCCACGTTTCTTGGCATCGCATCCCGAGGCCAAACTGCTTCGAAGCAGCTTCGACAGGCGGAATCCGTGCCCTTCCTTTTACAGACATGAAGGTTTATAGGCCTAGCGGCCTTTGGCCACATCTCAGGCACGAGCATCATGTCATCATGCTAGCCGCTAGCCGGGACGCGTGACAGGCTGGATGAGAACGGCTCCTTGGACTCTTTGATCGCCAAGACTTTTGCATTGAAATCTCAGAAAAGTTGGCACGTGTTTCCTGTCCCTGGAGCCCCCGCAAGTAGCACCAAGATGACACAGATGACATTGGACGATGCAGGCGATGGCTTCGTAAGCCGCGCAGAGTTGCAGCGCTTGCTGGAGAGAGCTGGATCCAGACTGTCGCATGCACAGCAGCAGCTGGAAAAGCGCCTTGGATCTTCGGGAGTAGGTGCTTCGCCAGAGTTTCATTTCAGGCTACGTCGAAGTTCATGCGCGTCAGAAGATGGATTGCACGTTGTGCTATCGTCGTCAGCAGTACAACGTACAGTTTTCTCCACGCCTGAGACTGAGCTGCTCTGCCCCGGCAAGGAAAGACAGGCATTCAGTGACTCAGCAGAAGAGTGATCGTGTGCCAGACTCCTCAGACGAGGACCCTTCTTCACAGAAGCCTTGCGGGTAGGGCGTTCCTAACGCAACTGGTGAGCCTTAGATGTCTTGCGCGAGTTGCGAGAGTCAATATCCATCTCCCTGTCGGGCCCTGTCGTGCTGTGGATCATTCACAGTGTCTCCCTGCTCTAAGGAGCCCCGATTTCCTGCTCGGCTTGTCGCTGTCATGCCTTCTTGACTGCCTCTCTCTGTCTGTCGCTCTTCTCGAATGTTCATGTGCAGCTCCAGATTCTCCACGAGATGTATCGATCCCCAGCGTGGCACATCACGGAAGCACTTGTGTGAAGCGTTTTCTGCACTCAGCTGCTGACGCGCCGCACAACGACAGCTTGCAGTTCAATCCCTGGCTGCAGGATGTTTGCCCCTCGAGCGAGTCCAAGCGCCTCCGGGCTGCGAAAGCAGCGCGGAAAGCCTTCGACAACATCAGCAGCTTGGCTGTGCCTGGCAGCCGGCAAAATCCGCTTTTGCAGGAAGCTGAGCTCGGAGAAAGCTGAGGCGGTGAAGGGCGCGTGCGCGTCTCCTTCGAATCCTTGCAGAAGCTGCTGGGAATCTCGGCATGCCTCAGGTCCAAGGTTCAAAGTGTAGGTCACTTCCCGCGAGGGGCCTAGGATAGTTTCGTTGGCAAGACCTGCTCTGAGGAGACTTTACCTCCTGAAGCGGCTGGGCCAGCAGTTACAGTTGATGAATCAAAGCGAGGGCTTCTTGAAATTCGGGGTAAGTTGTTTGGTCCCTGTTTCCGGGGTCCGGACAACAAGGACCCTAAGGCCCTAAGGTTTAACGCGCCACCTCCTAAGCCGAAGCCTAGAACTTCCTGCGACTAAAGGCTGCGAGAAAGTGGCGCAGCACGCGGATTTATGAGTCGGGAAAAGTGAGCGAGTTCAGTGAAATGCTGCTGAACGCGCCGCCAGGGATTGCAGAATCCTCTACGAATGATTTCAAAAATTCAGCTGCCTGCTGAGGCTGTTGGTCCGCAAACACATCAGGCAATCGGAAAGTTGACAGTTCTGGTAGGACTCGTTTGTTTGCGGAAGCTAGCTGGAGATTGCGAAGCAAACCCGGCCACAATCCTTGGCCCCTCCGCCGCAAGGAATGGATGGTACGGACTTAAAACTCCCCTGATTCATCGAATCAATCCCTTAGAGTAACGCAGTACCGCTGTTTCATTGGGCCAAAGTTGGCACCACAAGGTCGCGCACAAGCCGACTGGCCGGGGCACCATTGGGGGATTTGACATGGAATAACAGTTTCAATGGAAACACAGCATGAAAGAAGCTCGCTGCTTCATGAACTGCGCTTCCGGTAGCAACAGGATGTAACACGTTGAATCCCTTCAGGAACACGGTGCATTGAGTGCCGGGCCTAATGCCGAATCTTCCAGCTTCGTTGGAACTCGGCTGGAATGAAAACTTATTTCTGACTGCACGGGACAAGCCAGCTTTCCCTGATGCTGAGTTTCCTTCCTTGGAGCATGCCTGCATGCTGCCAGAGGCAGCTAGGAGCGAAGACTTACGCTTCTCCCTGAGCGGTCACAGCACCAGGATGTTTTTCTTAGCTCGGCCGGCTTGCGTGGACTGCAAACCCCACCATGGACCATGAGCCGTGGCGAGAGTCAGCGTGCTAAGTTATTGCCGAGATGGGGTCTGCGAGCCAGGCAGTACGGCTGCAGTGCACGGTGCGGCATGGCTTGTGGAGCTATCATTTGGGCACATCGCCACTGCAGAGGCAACTCGAAACCTGCACAACGATCAGCAGAGGAACGGACAGGCACAAGACAGCCTCGGCCTCGGTAAAGCTGACATAAGCTGACATCATATGTGTCCGATGGGCTCGAGCCTTGCAAGCACCCCCCAATGGCTTGCACATCTCTTGAAAGAGAGTGCCTGAGCATTGGGATGTCTGTGCGAGACAGTTTGCTCAGAAGCAGTGGCTAGTTTCCGGCATGCTGCTGAACCCTCGCTGAAGAGCCTCGGCGAAACAAGAACACGCCTTCACTTCTTGCGACGACTTAGAATCGATCCAGTATTCTCCCTGTGCGGGCATGTAACAGGCACGTAATTGATTACCAGGAGGTGCCTGTCATTGACATTGGGCTGAGCAAGCCAATGCTCCTGTATCACCAGTCAACACGGCGACACCTGGCACATGCCTCCCTGCATGACAAAGAAGTTAGCCAGACCCCGCCCATGAAACCCTTACTCTCTCACTTGCTGGTACGTAAAGGATCTTGACACCTTTGACCTCTGTCTTCTAGCTATGGGAAAGAGAAGCAGATCTTCAAGCTCCTCTTCGGACTCCGACTCCTCCGAGGAGAAGAAGGCCGCGTGGGCTTAGAGCTTTCTTTGAGTTGGCTTGTCCTTCCTGATGCCAGAGCAAGGACAAGAAAAAGTCCAAGAAGGAGAAGAAGAAGAAGGATAAAGAAAAGAAGAAGAAGGTGCGTACCTGCACAAAGTGTGATTGGCGAATCTGCGGCCTCTTTGCAGCATGTGGCCGTTCCAGAGTGAATAAATCTTCAAGGACAAAAAGAAGAAAAAAGACAAGAAGAAAGACAAAAAGACACCCGGCAGCCTGAGAAAGTGCATCAATGGTTATTAGACTGAAAATGGCAGTCGCTAGCAGAGCATCATAAGCTCAGGGCTTGGTGGCTTTGGGTTTGGTATGGGCATATAGTCGTTCGGGATCGGTCCGCAGTCCGCCAGCTTTCGTGACTTCAGTGTTCTGATGCTCTCATACATCGAAGGTCTAAGGTTTTTTCCACCTGGAGGTTCAACGTGCGAGAGGGATGACACCCTCTTTCCTGGGGCGTAGATTCTTCAGGGTGCCTGCCCTTGTAAAGGCCAGAGGCTTCCTCCAGCGTGCATGAGGACTGTGCTTTGTCGAGTCTGTCGATCCAAGGGCGAGCAAAGAGCAAGAGCAAGAGGCACCAAAGGCAACCCTTGGTTTTCACTTGCCCGTCCTTTGCTTTAAGGTGTTTAAGAGGCCTTGGCATGCCTTTGGCCTTCTCCGGTCCTGATGTGAGAGATGCTAGCCGCGGCCAGGTGCCCATGGTCCTACCTCGAACGGGATCTGCTGCCGAGGCTGGAAGTTGCAAAGTACGATCACCGCTCGAACACCAGAAGTGTGGGCAGGGACGTCGTTGAGAGCTGTCCGGTTTGTTTTCAGGGTGGAGTATGGTAGTGCAGGAAGAGCCGTTGAGCAATCAGCCCCACTGTGTCATCCCAGGCTTACTGCAGAGGTGGTAGAGATCGGAGTCTCAATATGCCTGGGATTGCAACTCCCATAAGACCGGGCAACCAAGTGGTATCGATGCGATCTCTTCAGGAGCGAGAGAGGCTATTACGCGGCAGTGCGGTCCCGGTGGCTGTGTCGGGGGCTGAGCCGCTGAGCGGGTGTTGGCAGCAGCAACTGCAGGAGCGCGAAACCTTACAGTTACAGCAGAAGGGGAACAATGACAACAGGTGTGCTCCTTCGGTCGAGAATGACAGAGCTGGGAATCGCACAAACATTGCCAATCTTGAGCTAACATTTACGTGACACGAAGGCCTGGCAACACTCCAGAAGTGAACGACGCTGGGCGCTTCCATCAAGCCAAGGTGCTTATTGTTTGTTCGGCGTTTGAGTCCGAATGTCTTCTACAAACAGCATGCGCAAAAGCCGTTGCGCAGGCACGACTCGATGCACTTCGGGCAGCTCACCAGAAGCCTGAGAAGAGCGTGGGATACACCGTTCGGAAGCCCAACTGGTAACAAAGGCGGAGCAGATTCAGAGCCAGCTGCACAGTGACAGTATAAATCGCAGTGTGACATTGAATCTATGTTCAGATGATCATAAGACTTGTCAAAATACGCCTTCTTGTATTACCTATTTTGCTTGTTTGGGTCCTGATTTCGTGAGGTGGGGTTGCGATTCTCCCATTATGCATAATGCTGCGCGATGCTCGCGCGGGCCATTTCGGCTCAACTGTCCGAGCTGCAAGCCCGGAAGAAGACCTCCTGTGCACAGTCCGGCAAGCTTCGCGGCAGCTGATTGAACTGCCGGAACATGTGCATGCGAATCAACTCCAACATGCAATCTGACTTGCCTGGGTTGGCACGTTGCAATCATGTGGGGATCTGTGTGGCCCGACTCGCCGGCGGAACTGTGATGATTCCGGCATTCCCGCAGACGGCTTGAGCTCAGGGTGAAGGAACTTTTGACGGTGCACGTTGTGATGAGGCTCGACGATGCCGGGAAAATGTCGAAAGTTTGCCGTCGTTGCTCATGAAGAACATATGTCACTAAAGCGGTCAGGATTCTGCATGATTAAGGACCCTGACTTGATAGACTGCTAGAACAAGATGGGGATTTTGCGCTCAGCGACCTTGCGAGGGCCTTTCACAGTCGGTTCTGTCACGGCTTGGAACCCCCATCGCCGTGCCTCCCTTCACGATTTCCACCACTAATATCAGCCTGTCTTGGATAGCGGCTCCTGCGGTCATCTAAGCAGCATGCGAAATGCTTACCCGTAGGCGCAAGTTCCGGTGCACAAATCAGAAGGGTGTGTTGGCCTTCCAGACATTACTTGCCTGACGTTGCCAGAACGTCCTGGCCACGAGATCTTTCTGCTCGGCTGCTTCCCTGCTTGAAGTTCAGATGATGGATGCAATCTTCCACCACCAGAAGTCCCCTAACTGCTGGTATTTACAGTAGTTGGGGTAATTACCCAGGTAGTGCAGCATGTCTTCCAAACAGCATTTGAGAGGCAACTGAAATCGCATGAAGATGAGGCTGGGGCTTGCAGCAGGATAGGATCTTAGTTGGACATCTGGGAATGTCCTGCCTCCTCGCGCTGCATTGCCCGGCCCTTCCTTTTCGCACCCTTGCTTCACAACTTCGGTCCATGATGCTATGCGTACGAAGGGCGGGTGCCGGTGCCAGTTGGAAGCTCGCCCCGCCTGCACGCTTCGGCGGCATTTTTCGTGCCGCAGCTTCGTACAATCGACCCCTGGACCCATGCTCCTGCCCAGATCACAGGGTGACGGGCACCCCCGCGCCCCAGGCCCGCCCGCCAGCCCGTCCATGCACCACGAACTTCGAACCCTAAGCTCTCATTGCTTCATCAGTTGAGTAACTCCGACGAAACCTCGCCTTTGGGCACAGATCCCGGAAAAAGCCCTAAGCCCCAAACTGCGCATCGTTTAGAGTGTTGTGGCTTTGGCGGGTTTGTTGCAGGGTTAGGATTTATTCGAACTTCAGCGAGAAAGTCGCTGCTCATGGGAATTGAAGCTCGATAGAGTGTTCTACAGGGCATTGAGACCTCGTCTGCATCGTCCGAGTTGCGAGAGCGTCCACGCTGAGCCGTGCCGACCGCCCCTTGAATCCAAGCCAGAACGGAGTCGCTCGACCTATTTGAAGGGCTGAGAGGTATTTTTGCGAAGAAGAGAGTCTGCCGGAGTGTCTTAGCTTTCTTCAAGGTGCCCAGCAGTAGCAGCAGGAGACAGCAGTTGCAGCAATTCGCGCAAGCCACCGCTGAGGATGCTGCAGCTGCGTGCTGTCGAGATAGGAGAAGACGGCATACCAAGCTGGCAGCAGAGACGAGGCGGCAGGGAGTGGAGCTCGAGGAGGAACCCGACACTAGCAGATTCGCTAGCATATCTCCAATGCCAGGCACTTCTTTGGCAGGCAGGAGTTCTCCCGAAGTTTCTTGGTTTGCTGTTTCGCGTTTGCCTGCCGTTCGAGCGGCTGTGGCCTCCAGCGATGACAGCTTGGGTCCAGAGCTCTGCAGGGTCGATGGCTTCTGCAGCCTCTGCCGCTGATTGCTCCCTCGTGGATTCACCACCACTTGGCCTTCGCAGATTCCTTTGGTCCAAATCCGGCGGTGTTAGAAATGTCTCAGACGAACATCCGAACAGCACAAAACGTAACTTGTTGCGACGGTGAAGCGGGCGCTTGTGCTTCCGTCATCTTTTTGCATGCCATGCGATGTTGGCACGGCGGTATGTGCTTGAGCGGTGGAATTGTGCTGGCGCATTGTGCATGTTGAAAGCAGCATCAATATGTTGGCCAACCGGGCGAGAAAATGCAGCCGTTTCCAGTTCAACGGGATTCCGCAACTGTCCCCGTCTCACTTGTTGACCTCTGAATCTGTGTTCCGCATCTTCCGCACATGGAGCGCTCCCGCGCGGGCTTTGTTACATGAACCCGCCATGTTTCCAGCTACTCAAGACAGCGGGCGTGTCCTTTGGAACGCCTCGCTAACATATGGCACTGAAGCCTGAATTGCCCCCCCGTTCTAGGACATAGTTCTGAATTCGGCACTGGACTTCGGTACCAGTACCACAAGGTCTCCACAAGTAGCTTGCATATTTACATGTGGAACAACAGGTTCTACTTTCTCAAGCGGCGCTTTTAGCTCAGCACGGGCTTTGGCCTTGGGCGCTGAGAGCTTTATCTTTATATGAGCAAAAGCTGGGGGTTTGGCGTGCTCCAGAGAAATAAACCTTGTGCGATCCTGCAGAGGGAGGGAGATCGAGTTGAGGTCCGTGCTCAGAGTGTCCCTTGGCTTTGGCACCCACGCGGAGCCAAGTCTCGGGCTGACAGCCGTGTTATAAGTTCCAAGGTGTGTGGGGACATACACAGATAGACGCAGTTAGATGGCAATCTGCACGTTGGGATTCATGCTCACGCGCATGAAGACTCATGAAGACCTGGGCAAGTGCAGCAGACCCGCACGCGTTGCCACACTAAGTGGGATTTGTGGTCACGTCTGGGGTTAATTTCGGTGTTCCTGCGAGCTCGGAGGTGTGTCAGGACTTCATCTTTTTGGCACGTTCGTCATTGTTCAATATCCCGTGGCTGAGGAGCTGCCATCCAAACTCGGTTGAACACCGCGAGCATGTCCGCAGGGGTCGACCATTCGCAACCGCTCGGGCTGTCCAACTGCCCACCCAGCGCCGTTTCTGTGAGCACATCAGTTCGGACACAAGGCTCCGGGATCGCTACAGCCATGCATGGTCGATAGGTGGACGAAGCCGTGGCCTTGAGACTATTGAAGACTTACTGAGCGAAATGTCCACTCTGGCGCAGTGCAGAGCCCGTGGGCGTTGCTTTTTTTGGCACCTTTGCCGCTCTGCCAGCTTGCAGGGGATGTCGCCCCGCATGCATGCTGGGACCTGTGCTCCGCAGCCTGCCCTGGCTCGGCACTGCTGCAGTGCATCAAGCCGTGCTCGTCAAGCGAGATGCAGCCAGTCTCCCGCCGAACAAAGGAAGCTTTTGCCGGTGAATTTGCGGACCTCTGCCCCGGAGAGGCACCTTTTGGAGCAAGGGCTGCTCGAAGTTCTCCCGACGTCGCTCTTGCGACCTCTTACTCCTCTCGCTGACTTCACTGCCAGGGCCTGCGTTTCTTGACCCCACACCGGCCCACGCCCCTAAGCCTTCGTGACGGATCCCTTGTTGGCACGGCTTCGACAAAATTGAAGGTGTCCATCCTTTCCTTGCTGGTTGCTGGCTATAAGAGATCCGGCATTTGTTGGCCTGAGGCTTGCGACTTGATCGATTGCAAGGTTTTGAATCATATGGCGACTCAAAATGAGTTTTGCGCCCTCGGCCTTGTCGGCATGTCGAGGGTTCCCACATGGCGTGGTGCTCCTGCCCGGTCAGTCGACGGTGATGGCTGAAGCACAGACTTGCTAGCCGTCTCCGTTTTTGGGGCATCAGTCATGCAGTGACAGGCATCTGGCAGAGACAAGCCAACTTGCCAGCAACGGCCGCCTGCAGATCCGTAAGAGCCTGTCAGGTGGCCTCTGCCTCTCGGCGGTACGACACGCTTTCAAGGCACTAAGGTCCGGGGTTACCCGCTCTCGCGGCGTTCTCATCGCTCACGATGCACCGTAGCAGCACCGTAGCATGGTACCCAATGGGTGTGGCTCTCATCTCGGCTCCTCCGCCACCGCAACCGTCGCAGCCTGGCCGTCCTTCGCCGCCGCATCAGGCAGCGCAGCTTGGGTCTTTGCTAGGCAACTCCCCGCATCGCCCATCTCAAGAGGCAGCTTGTGCTGTCCATGCGGAGATCGCCTGTCGAGGCGATCCAAAGCTGTGCACCGCTCATGTTTTAGTCTGGGACCTGGCGAGCTGACACATGCTGACACCGCACTCGTTGTGTGGAATGGAGGAAAAAAGCAGGCTTTAGAGCTGCCGTAGATTCAGATGGAGCGGGAGTAGCATGCCTTAACATCAGCATGCTTCTCAAGTGTTTGTAGCACTGCTTCCTCACCACCCTGCTGCATCACATCTAAAAACCTTCCCTTGATCTTGGGGAAAGCAACAAAACAAGCCCGACACTTGAAAAGCGTCTTTCGCTTATTTGTTTTGCTCCTCATCATTTCCATCATTTTCCATCCTACAGTCTCTCGTCCAGATCTTCCCCGCTACCCTCTCAGTCATTTTGTGGACTAGTCGGGGCAGGCGATTCTTAAAGGTCGGTACATTCGTGGTGTCGACGGGCCAAAGACTTAGTGCTGTTGAGGACGAGCGAAGAGACCTGGTGACCCGAGATAGCATAAAAATCAAGCTCTTTTGCGTTTGCTTCCTGTGTTCTCGGAGAAGGACCTTCGCCTCTTTGGCTCGGTAGTCTGCTCAGCCACAGATTTTTAGCAGAACTCGTAGTGTCTGGCTTGTGGCCATTCCTTGACCAACATCTTGGAGTGGAGGTTTGCAAGAGTAGCAGAAGCAGGGTCGCGTTTCGTAGTTGGTGAAGAGCAACCCGGCATGAGTTAGCACATTGCCTCCCGTCACGTGGTCATATTCTTCTTGAGCAGAGTGGTCGGGGGCTCATCGTGCTTTTAGATCCGTGATGGTAGGGAGCAGACTTTGCGGCAACGGCATGGCAACTGCGGTAGGCAGTGCGTTCAGCAAGGACTGACTGCTCTGCCGTCCGTCCCAGTTGCACCCACGCCCCAGCCCAGCTGTGTGGTCTCTGCTATCACTATTCATCAGTTCTCTTGATCGCAAGTTGCTGCCTGGCAGGTACCGGGTCTCTGTCTCTTGATTGTATGTCATTCCAATCCCCACTTTACAAAGTCAGCTTGTGTCATGAAGCTGAAACAGGGATCAGCCAAGTCCTGGAAATATTCCACTTCTGTAGTGTCAGTGTTGAAGCAGCGCACACGTATTGCCCTAGGCCCTACGCCAACAGTGACATCTTGTATGCAACTCTTGCTCACGACAGGAGAACTTCGTCACACGAGTCAGCTTCGGTAGCGGCTCGCCTTATCATCGGTTGTGGCTGCCTCGAAATAGGATGCCTGAACTGAAGAAGCCTCCAAAGCCACCCAAGACGATTGATTTGCTTACCCCCGAGTTACAAGTTCCTTCCGGCCGAGTAGAACTGAGGTTGGGAGTTGGCCCAGCGGTCCACGTTTTGCAGACCGAGCCAGCGTTTGCACCATAAGAGCGACCAAAGTCTCGAAGTTCCGTTCTTGTCGGGCCTTGCGTGGCACATGCCGCCTGCCTCGCTGCTGGCAGACTCCCGCCAAGTAGGTCGACGTGGCGGCAATGTGGCCTCCCATGACGTGTGCCTGAAGCAAGAGCTTGTCGCAGCGCGCAATCCTGATGCATTCGGCGGCTGAGGTTGCGAGTTGGCCCAGTGGTATTGGCCACACGCCTCCAAGACTGCACGGCCGCATTTTGCGTGCCGAGCCGCCGACCATTGCAGCATCTGCAGCTCTAGAGCGACCAGAATTCCGCAGTTCCGCTCTTGTCAAAAATAGCGTAGCACGTGCCCCTTGCCTTGCTGGCAGATGCCGGCCGACAGTCTATGGACCTGCAACAAGACGTGGTTTCGCTGCACGAGAGATCGGTTGAGATAGGCATCTGAAGCGTCTCGATTATAAGAAGAGGTCTGGACGTGTTGCACGCCACCACCTCAAAGAGGCTTCAGCTCAGGTGAAGATGCTGCTTGCCACCGCCTCTGCCTGAGCCGCGGCCCCACCCGATGCCAGCCTGAAGTGGGGCTCGCCCGAGCCTGGCGCAGACTCAACTCAGTAGAACAGCTTTCGGATTTGTACTTGCTGGTCCCACGCTGGAGAGCTGGGACTCGCTTCGAAAGGTTCTGTTCGTCCTGCAGAGAGGGTTGCCGGTCGTGGGCTGCTTGGATCCTGCCGTTTCGGGCCCCTCGGCTCCTGTGCCCAGCTTTGCAGTCGCCTGTCGCAGCTCCTCCGCCTCACTCCTTGTTTCAAAGGTGCGAGAAGAGGTGCCCTTGTCAAGGCCTGCTGGATGGCTAGCTCCGTTCTTGACCTCGGGGATTCTTGGCGAACTGGGGCCTGCATTTGTGCAATCGCTTTCTCCTGTGTTTACCCGCCGCAAAATGCACATGACACTGTTTTCGCAGCCCTCAGGTTTTGGTTTGGCAGCGTCTTCGTGGCGGCATCCCATGCGTGTGCCTGGAGCAAAGGTTTGTCGCAGGGCGGGGTCCTGACGCATGCTCTGCCTGCTGAAGGGAAGTTTGTCCAGAGACTACGTCCTGCACCGGCAGCACTGGCGCTTTCTTGCTAGAGAGACGATCGGACGTCGCGGCACCCTGGATGAACCGGGAGGCTTAGGCCCTGCGCTGTATCCTGTGCTTGCCGACTGCTGCTTTGCCTCCCCCCGGGTTAAGAGGGCGTTGACCTGGTGGTGTTACCACAACCCGACCAGTGCAGCATCTATAGCTCCAGAGAGTCTAGCGCGACCAGAGTTCCGAAGTTCCGTTCTTCTCCGACCTTGCGTGGCACCTGGCCCTTGCCTTGCTGGCAGATGCCGGCATCCTGCGCTCCTTTCCCACGAGCTACTGACATGCCACAAGACCGCTTGCTGCGCGAGAGTGTCAAAGCCGGGATGGGCTCGTGGCTTGTGTTCCTTCAACATCTGCAACAGGCCAGGGACAGCTCCTGGTTAGCTCCGCTCTTGACCGTGCGGATTCTTGGCGAACTGGGACATGCGTTTGTGCAGACACGTCATCCTGTGTTTATCCGCCATGAAATTTACATGCCACTGTTTTCGCAGCCTTGGCCCTCATGTCTTTCATGTTTTGCTCGCCTGCCAAGCCTTGCCAAGAAGCTCGACGTGGCGTCATCATACGACGTGAGCCTGAGGAATGGGTTTGTCGCACAGCGGGGGCCTGATGCATGCGCACCTCAGACTGGAGGTTTGTCCAGGCCAAGGAAGTGACAGCTCTGGATTAGCCCGCTATTAACCTCAAGAGTCCTCAGCGAACTCGGACATTCCCAGGAGCCTACATTTGTGCAGACGCATCATCCTGGGTTTCGCCGCCACAGACTTTGCATAACACTGTTTTCGCAACAGTCGCCCTCATGTTCATTATTTGCCCGAGGGCATCCCATGACTTGTGCCTGAAGCAAGGGCTTGTCGCAGCGCGGGGTCCTGACGAATGCGGCGGCTGACGGGAAGGTTGTCCAGGATAGGGAAGTGACAGCTTCTGGCTAGCTCCGCCATTGACCTCGGGATCAGGACATTCCCAAAGGCTGCGTTTGTCCAGACGCTTCATCCTGTGTTTAAAGTTTAGCTGCCGCAAAATTTGTATGACCCTGTTTTTGCAGCATCGGCCTTCCATGGCCTTCCTTTTTCCTGCCAGCCAAGCAAGTCCACGTGGCGGAATCGCATGCGTGTGCCTGAAGCACGGGATTGCCACAGCGGGGAGTTTGTCCAGAGACCACTTCGTGAGCCACCGGCAGTGCCGGCTTCTTGCGACAGAGACGATCGGCATTTGACTGAATATCCGTCTGGATGGAGGCATGTCCACCAACTGCAGAGGCTTCTCCGTTGCGCAAGGTTGGCCTGGCGATGTGCTGTGCCATGCGCCGAACAACGAAGACTGTCCAGTGTTATCCAGGGTCGACGAGTTTGAGCTCGGAGCGGCATGCCCGGCGGGGAGGAGCTATTTAGCTTGTTGCTCAAATTGTGCTTGGCACCGGAGTCTCCGGTGGCTGGCCGTTCGGAGACTACGCCTTCTTCTCGCAAAGATGTTTCTGCGCTATAATCTGTGCCTCGGGTCATCAGGTTGCGCTGCCTGCGGTGTTTGCCTAACAAGTTCTTTGTCGGCTGATGTCGTCTTGCTCCAAGCGATGCAGAAGCTGTCTTAATCCCGCTTCGCGATGCTACCCCTCCATGCGGTCACTACTTGTGCGTGTCCACCCGGACCGTTTCCTCATGCCGGCGAGGGTTAGCCCATGATGTTGGGAAGCGCAAGCTATCGAGCTGACATGAGGGCACCAGTTTCAGACAGCATCAGGCATGGGCATTCGCTGTCATTGAATCTAAAGACAGCTGTGGTTTTGCACACATAGAAGCCGTCTTTCATGTGGCAACGCCACCTGCTGACATAACTGTCGTTCGAACTCAGACAGAGCTAAACCATGTCATGAAGACGCTTGATCTCGTTTCAAGCGGTGCCCCGATCTTGGTCCACAAGTAGAGGGAGCTCCGACGACGGAATTACTGCCACCTGCGGCGCCTGTAGGTAAAAACGCATAAAGACGCGAGTTGGCAGATTCTGGCAGAGAGCATGGGCCCTGCAAAGGATTGCGGGTACAGTCCTTGTTGCTGAGCACCGGAACGGGATGCACATGCGTAATGAAATAAGATCAGGAAGTATCTATGATGGCCAGTAACCAATTCGCGCACTCCAACTACTTGTCCCGCGAACTCTCCAGCACGAGACCGCCCTGAAGGGCCTGGCAAAGCGACAGAGTGCAGTCTTAAACTGTAGACTAGCCCTAGACTGGCGATAATTGGAACTCCAAAGCATTGCGATGGCAGGCGCAAAATGTGGCTTGGTGCTTGCTGCAGCCGAGACTTTGCATGAAGCAAACAGACCCCACGTGTCGCAGGGGTGCTGCATGTCCTCGCCGGTCTAAAGCATGTAGAACGGTGTGGGGTGCAGGTGCTGGTGGAGGGGGTACGGCTAGACTTCAATTTTGATTGACTTGGGCCATGTTTTCTAGACCTGTTTCCGTGCACGAGAGGTTAGGCTCCGGCGTGCGGTGCTCGCCGCGTTCGCAGTAGTGTAGTGGCTAGACAGGGGCCCACAGGTGCAATGCTACATGTGGTACCGTTGCAGGGCAGGACATTGCAAGCTTTCTTGGATCATCAGCTCCGTGCCGAATTCGAACACGAAAGCTCTTGGTGGCATCCCTCGCTCCAGGGGGCTCCCAAACTGCTACGACCCTAGCCGCCTAGCCGAGCAAGCGCACTTCGCTTACGGCGGCAAGCCGGCCATCAAGATGGTCGGCAACAGGGCACACAGCCTGAGAGGTGAGGCAAGCGAATCAAGCTCTCGTGGTATTTCCGAGGTGCTTCCGCGACCTTCATGGCTGTCTTCACCTGGACATTGAACTCTGGGCAAGACCGACATCTCAACGGCCGCAGTCTCGTGTCACCTGCCATCAATAATGAATCGCGAAGGCGCAGCCTCATGCTACACGGGCCGTCGTCGTGTGGTGCAGTAAGCGCCGCCTGCCGAGGCTTCACAACTTTCGTGTCAGTTATTTGCCGACTCTTGTCTGCTGGTTCTCCATGCAGGTACTCGTCTTTAGGGATGGAGCCAAGCAAGACAAGAGACAGCCTCTGTTCATAGTCAGCAACCCCCTGTGACTTAGGAGGGGTGGAGGTAGAAAGCGTTGACTACAGAAACCCCTCCAACGGTCCACGACGCTTTGCATGCGCTCGAGGTAGACGGGCACAGCTCCAGGCACAGGTCTCTCAGACACGTAATCCGGGGAGCCCGCATGTAGGCGGTGCAAGGAACAGCACAACCGCCTGCCACCACGTGTACCACATGCACTTTCACCTGCGGCCTCCATCCGTGGAGGACCCTCAAAGGCTGCCCGGGCTGCTATATGTATTGGGCCGCATCAGTGCCTGAGTTGCTCATCACGGCATACAGTAGCCTTTGCCCCCAATGTGCATGTGATATTACGAGAACACTCCACTGGCACCGCAAGAGCGTCTGACTCTGCGATCGAACCTCTTGGGCCGCAGCCTCCGCTCAGCTCCTGGCACCACTGGGCTCCCTCAGCGTTGGCTCAGCCGCAGTTTAGCCGTCGTTGCTCATAAAGCATATACGCTCATTTAAACGATCAGTATTCCTTATCATTGAGGGCCCTGAGCCGCTAGAACAAGATGCCGATTTTGTTCTCAGCGACCTTGCAAGGGCTGTTCGCAGTCGGCTCTCTATTCCGCTTGGCATTGCCATCTCCATGCCTCCCTTCACGATTTCCACTACAAGTATCAGCATATCTTGGAAAACGACCGTGCGGTGATCTGGCCAAGATTCTGGTAAGCAGCATGCTCCATGCTTACCCCTAGCCGCATGTTCCGGTGCACAAATGAAGATCAGAAGGGGTTGAAGATGACGCTGGGGCTTGCAGCAGGATAAGATCTTAATTGGACTGGACATCTGAGAATGTCCCGAGTGGACCCTCGCCCTGCATTGCCCAGCGTGAGCGTTGAAATAGACCCCAACATATTGTATTGCTCGCTCTAGGGACTCCCCAAGCTGGTCCCTGATTCTCGAAACCCTCACACAGTTGTCATTGTGTTGGAAGCAAATCCCAGCAGCGGAGCATGGCGGAGCTTTGTGCGAGGTAAGTGTTAGGGTTGGCTGTCTGGGCAACGGATTTCTTGCGAATTTCTTTGCGTGGCACTGCCGGGTTGTGTCGCGGAGTTGCTTGCGAATTTTCTCGCGGATTTTGCCGCGGATTTTTTGAAGATTCTATCTCCCTCAAAACATTCCGCACAAAACTTCACGTGAACTGCCGGCCAAAAAATCCGCGTGCCAAAACATAAAAAAAATCCGCGCAAACCTTGCCCAGAGACGCAGCACCAATAAGTGTGGCTGTGTCGCACTGGCCGGGAGGTCGATCTTCACCCCTCAGAGCTCAAGCGTCGCACTGCCCGCTCTCGGCAGGATCTGCCTGAGACACACTTGCCTGACGAGTCTTGCGAAAGATTCGGCGCTGCCCTTCCTTTTCGTACCCTTGCTTCACAACTTCGGTCCCTGATGCTATGCGTACGAAGTGCGGGCGCCGGTGCCAGTTGAAAGCTCGAGGCTGCCGCGCCTGCACTCGCGTGTTTCGTGCCCCCGCGTCGTACACTCGCCCCCTGGACCCATGCACCTTCCCAGGTCGAAGGGTGACGCGAAGTATCTTCTGAGAAGAGAGTCTGCCGGAGTGTCTTAGCTTTCTTCAAGGTGCCCAGCAGTAGCAGCAGGAGACAGCAGTTGCAGCAATTCGCGCAAGCCACCGCCGAGGATGCTGCAGCTGTGCGGCTGTGCGTGCTGTCGAGATAGGAGAAGATCCAGAAGAAGGAATACCAAGCTGGCAGCAGAGACGAGGCGGCAGGGAGTGGAGCTCGAGGAGGAACCCGACACAAGCAGATTCGCTAGCATATCTCCAACCGCAGGCACTTCTTTGGCAGGCAGGGGTTCTCCTGAAGTTTCTTAGTTTGCTGTTTCGCGTTTGCCTGCCGTTCGAGCGGCTGTGGCCTCCAGCGATGACAGCTTGGGTCCAGAGCTCTGCAGGGTCGATGGCTTCTGCAGCCTCTGCCTCTGATTGCTCCCTCGTGGATTCACCACCACTTGGCCTTCGCAGATTCCTTTGGTCAAAATCCGGCGGTGTTCGAACTGTCTCAGGCGAACATCCAAACAGCACAAAACGTAACTTGTTGCGACGGTGAAGCGGGCGCTTGTGCTTCCGTCATCTTTTTGCATGCCATGCGATGTTGGCATGGCGGCATGCGGTGGAATTGCACTGGGGCATGGTGCATGTTGAAAGCAGCATCAATATGTTGGCCAACCGGGCGAGAAAATGCAGCCGTTTCCAGTTCAACGGGATTCTGCAACTGTCCCCGTCTCACTTGTTGACCTCTGAATCTGTGTTCCGCATCTTCCGCACATGGAGCGCGCCCGCACGGGCTTTGTTACATGAACCCGCCATGTTTCCAGCTACACAAGACAGCGGGCGTGTCGTTTGGAACGCCTCGCTGACATACGGCACTGAAGTCTGAGTTGCCCTCCTTCCCAGAATCTAGAACGAGCCTGCTCCATCAAGCTGCCGTTTTGAAGGCCACATGCCAATAGGTGGGCAACTGCGATGTGAAGCCCCGAGCAATTGCAAGATGCCCAAGCACAGGGCCTCTCCCTTCACGGTTCTGAGTTCGGCGCTGGACTTTGGTACCACAAGGCCTCAGCAAGTAGCTTACGTATTTGCTTGTAGACTTAGAATAACGGGTTCTGCTTTCTCAAGCGGCGCGTGGAACTCCGCATGGCCCTGGCCTTGGGCGCTGACGGCTGTCCGTACACGAGCAAAGGCTGGAGGCCTGGAGTGCTCCCTGCGAAATGCGCCTTGTGCAATGGTGCAGAAGCTGTTCGAGTTGCGGTCAAGAGTGGCCCTCTGGCACCCCCACGGAGCCCAGTTTCGAGCTGGCAGCCGCGTTAAGCTCGCAGGTGTAGACAAATCCAGCTCGCTCTGGGTTATGTGAGTTCAGCGCATGTCGGACTTCATGACCATTCGGACTCTCGTCCCACGCAGTCTGGGTGGTAAAATCTCCGTGTTCCCCGACGCGCCTCCTTTGAGCAACAGGTAGGGTTTGCCCTTCACCCCCTGTACCTGTTTGCTTCGAGGTTGCTTCATGCACTCGCGCATCCAGCAGTAAGTTGCAGAGAAATTGGCCGGTGCTTTCAGGTGCCACGTCGGGATGTCCCAGCCGCCCCAGCCCAAACTGTGCAGGCTCCGGCTTGCTGTGGCCGTGCAACTGAGCTGTAAGTCGGTAACTAGCAAATGTGCTACAGCTGGGGGGTGCTGTGCAGCCGTCAGCAAAGTCGCTACTTGGCACGATTAGGCTGAGACTCGAAGACAGGAATAATTTCAAATCTTGATGGCCTGTTCTTCAAATCACCATCCCCGGCTCACCTGCTGACCTCTGAAGCGGTGTTCTCCATGTTCCGCACATGGAGCGCGCCCGCACGGGCTTTGTTACATGAACCCGCCATATCCCGCCATGTTTCCAGCTACACAAGACTGCGGGCGTGTCGTTTGGAACGCCTCGCTGACACAGTGCACTGAAGTCTGAGTTGCCCTCCTTCCCAGAATCTAGAACGAGCCTGCTCCATCAAGCTGCCGTTTTGAAGGCCACATGCCAATAGGTGGGCAACTGCGATGTGAAGCCCCGAGCAATTGCAAGATGCCCAAGCACAGGGCCTCTCCCTTCACGGTTCTGAGTTCGGCGCTGGACTTTGGTACCACAAGGCCTCAGCAAGTAGCTTACGTATTTGCTTGTAGACTTAGAATAACGGGTTCTGCTTTCTCAAGCGGCGCGTGGAACTCCGCATGGCCCTGGCCTTGGGCGCTCAAGGCTCTCTTTATTCAGGCAAAAAGTTAGAGGCGTGGAGTGCTCCAGTGAAGTGTGCCTTGTGCAATGGTGCAGGAGTAGTTCGAGGTGCAGTGCGTGCTCGGAGTGGTCGGTGCCTCTGGCCCCCGACACGGAGCCGAGTTTCGGGCTTCGGGCTGGCAGCCGCATTGGGCTCGCAGGTGTGCAGAAGTCCTCGGTGTTTGGGTTTCCACTTGCGGATCTAGGGTTGAAGAGGCGATGGCTTCAACACTTCTGGCGACGTCCGGCTTGGGCATCGGTTGGGGTATCAGGGTTTCGGTAGGATAGCAACAAGGTCCCGGCTTGCCAGCAAGCTTGAAGTCTCAACGCCTTGCGAAGGGCTGAACCTCTGACTACTCGTACTGGACTTTGGTCCTGCATGCAAGTTGAGGGTATCGGGCGAGGTCCATACAGGCGCTGACTCTAACTCCATTCAATCTATGCGAATACCTGAGGCCGGTTCCTAAAACAAAAGACTGTTGGCAATCTTGGGTCTGTCCGACATGCAGGCTGAGGTCTGAGGTTCAACGGTGCTCACACAGATATACACAGTTAGATGGCAATCGGCGTGTTAGGATTCATGTTCATGTGCATAAAGACCTGCACAAGTGCAGCAGACCCGCACGCAGTGCCGCTCTAAGTAGGGTTTGTGATCACGTATAGGCTTAATTTCAGCGTTCCTGTGACCTCGGAGGTGTGTCAGGACTTCATCTTTTTGGCACGTTCGTCATTGTTCAATATCCCGTGGCTGAGGAGCTGCCATCCAAACTCGGTTGAACACCTCAAGCATGTCCGCAGGGGTCGACCATTCGCAACCGCTCGGGCTGTCCAACTGCCCACCCAGCGCGGTTCTGTGAGCACATCAGTTCGGACACAAGGCTCCGGGATCGCTACAGCCATGCATGGTCGATAGGTGGACGAAGCCGTGGCCTTGAGACTATTGAAGACTTACTGAGCGAAATGTCCACTCTGGCGCAGTGCAGAGCCCGTGGGCGTTGCTTTTTTTGGCACCTTTGCCGCTCTGCCAGCTTGCAGGGGATGTCGCCCCGCATGCATGCTGGGACCTGTGCTCCGCAGCCTGCCCTGGCTCGGCACTGCTGCAGTGCATCAAGCCGTGCTCGTCAAGCGAGATGCAGCCAGTCTCCCGCCGAACAAAGGAAGCTTTTGCCGGTGAATTTGCGGACCTCTGCCCCGGAGAGGCACCTTTTGGAGCAAGGGCTGCTCGAAGTTCTCCCGACGTCGCTCTTGCGACCTCTTACTCCTCTCGCTGACTTCACTGCCAGGGCCTGCGTGTCTTGACCCCACACCGGCCCACGCCCCTAAGCCTTCGTGACGGATCCCTTGTTGGCACGGCTTCGACAAAATTGAAGGTGTCCATCCTTTCCTTGCTGGTTGCTGGCTATAAGAGATCCGGCATTTGTTGGCCCGAGGCTTGCGACTTGATCGATTGCAAGGTTTTGAGTCATATGGCGCCCTCGGCCTTGTCGGCATGTCGAGGGATCAAGAACAGGCCTTCAACGCCAAGCACGCTGAACCCAAGACACTCAACAGGTTGTGTACTGTCAGAAGTATCATTAAGAAGACGCCAGCGAGGCTTCTGAAGGGTGTCACGTTCGTATTCGCGAAACCTCGTCCTGCGTGCCGCATCATGCCGCGAAGATCGGTGCATGCGAGATTTTGGGTCCACTCATTCTGCGGCATGACCCAAGACTCGAAGGCATCTCTTGAGGAGAAGCTATGGTGGGAGAGGCGCCTGGCAGGTGACCAGTTTAGGCATGCCAGGCAAGCCTGACATGCTTGCGCACACTTCGACGCGCGGGCGTAGACAAATCCAGCTCCTTCTGGGTTATGTGGGATGAGCGATCTTCAGCGCATGTCGGACTTCATGACCATTCGGACTCTCGTCCCACGCAGTCTGGGTGGTAAAATCTCCGTGTTCCCCGACGCGCCTCCTTTGAGCAACAGGTAGGGTTTGCCCTTCACCCCCTGTACCTGTTTGCTTCGAGGTTGCTTCACGCACTCGCGCATCCAGCAGTAAGTTGCAGAGAAATTGGCCGGTGCTTTCAGATGCCACGTCGGGATGTCCCAGCCGCCCCAGCCCAAACTGTGCAGGCTCCGGCTTGCTGTGGCCGTGCAACTGAGCTGTAAGTCGGTAACTAGCAAATGTGCTACAGCTGGGGGGTGCTGTGCAGCCGTCAGCAAAGTCGCTACTTGGCACGATTAGGCTGAGACTCGAAGACAGGAATAATTTCAAATCTTGACGGCCTGTTCTTCAAATCACCATCCCCGGCTCACCTGCTGACCTCTGAAGCGGTGTTCTCCATGTTCCGCACATGGAGCGCGCCCGCACGGGCTTTGTTTCATGAACCCGCCATGTTTCCAGCTACACAAGACAGCGGGCGTGTCGTTTGGAACGCCTCGCTGACACAGTGCACTGAAGTCTGAGTTGCCCTCCTTCCCAGAATCTAGAACGAGCCTGCTCCATCAAGCTGCCGTTTTGAAGGCCACATGCCAATAGGTGGGCAAGTGCGTGTGAAGCCCCGAGCAATTGCAAGATGCCCAAGCACAGGGCCTCTCCCTTCACGGTTCTGAGTTCGGCGCTGGACTTTGGTACCACAAGGCCTCAGCAAGTAGCTTACGTATTTGCTTGTAGACTTAGAATAACGGGTTCTGCTTTCTCAAGCGGCGCGTGGAACTCCGCATGGCCCTGGCCTTGGGCGCTGACGGCTGTCCGTACACGAGCAAAGGCTGGAAGCTTGGAGTGCTCCCTGCGAAATGCGCCTTGTGCAATGGTGCAGAAGGAGTTCGAGGTGTGGTGCTCAGAGTGGTCGGTGCCTCTGGCACCTGCACGGAGCCAAGTTTCGGGCTAACAGCCGTCATAAGTACTCGCGGAATGATGACGTGTCGAGCTTACTCTGTCAAACTGCATTTTGGACTCGTGCTACGGCGCGAGGATGACTCAAGGCTGCTTCCTTCTCCCAGCTGTTGAAGTTGACGTCCGCTTAGGTCCCGAAGCACAGGACGGGAGCGTCTTTTCATGGTAGGGATCGCCGGACGTGCTGGCCGCTGAGAGCGGCATATCCCGGATTACAGCTTCGCAGAAAAACGAATTCCGCATGCTGCGACAGGGTAAGATCCACATCGAGTGCAATGGGTTTGCGCCCGGGTACAGGCTTCCATGCCGCATCGACAGGGGTCTTGACATGGTCGTGTGCGCGGCATCGAGACACATCGCGCCGTCTGCCGTTCGTCCGGGAGGCAGTGGAGGCGGCCCTTGAGGAGTGGAGCCTCTTGACATTTCTTCCCGTTTCCTGCAAGTTGCTGGAGGCATCTTGGGGTCAGAGTTTTGACCGACTGTCTGCCTCTTGTCACTTCGAGTCTTTGAGTTCCCACATGGCGTGGTGCTCCTGCCCGGTCAGTCGACGGTCATGGCTGAAGCACAAAGACTTGCTAGCCGTCTCCGTTTTTGAGGCATCAGTCATGCAGTGACAGGCATCTGGCAGAGACAAGCCAACTTGCCGGCAACGGCCGCCTGCAGATCCGTAAGAGCCTGTCAGGTGGCCTCTGCCTCTCGGCGGTACGACATGCTTTCAAGGCACTAAGGTCCGGGGTTACCCGCTCTCGCGGCGTTCTCATCGCTCACGATGCACCGTAGCAGCACCGTAGCATGGTACCCAATGGGTGTGGCTCTCATCTCGGCTCCTCCGCCACCGCAACCGTCGCAGCCTGGCCGTTCTTCGCCGCCGCTTAGGCAGCGCAGCTTGGGTCTTTGCTAGGCAACTCCCCGCATCGCCCAACTCAAGAGGCAGCTTGTGCTGTCCATGCGGAGATCTCCTGTCGAGACGATCTAAAGCTGTACTCCGCATACGTTTTAGTCTGGGACTTGGCGAGTTGACACGGCAATTGTTGCGTGGAATGGAGAAACAGAGCAGGCTTTCAAGCTGCAGATTGAGTAGGAGTAGCCTGCGGCATGTGTGCTTCTGAACATCAGCATGCTTCCCAAGTGTTTGTAGCACTGCTTCCTCACCACCCTGCTGCATCACATCTAAGCACCTTCATTAGATCAAAGGGAACGCAACAAAATAAACCCGACACTTGAAAAGCGCCTGCCGCTTGTTTATTTCGTTCCCCATCATTCCCATCCTACATTCTCGTCCAAATCTTCCCCGCTACCCTCTCCGTCGTTTTGTGGGCTAGTCGTCTCAGGCAATGAATGCTTGAAGGTCCGCACATTGATTGGTGGTATTGATAGAGCAGAATTACTGCTATGGAGGGCGAGCGAAGAGACGCCAACGTCTTGATTTTTGAAATTACTTTGTATGGTAAATCTTACCTTACAAATATCACGGCCATTGTGAATTTGTAAGGTCAACGTCCACGCTTGGTCATTTTGCATCTCAGTATAGTGGGCCATGCAAATTTCAAGGATACTCTAAGCATGGTAGTATGTCTTTGTATGGTAGAGTTTGAACCTTGAAAGTTGTTTATCTCGTATGAGAGTTTGAGCAAATATCACGATTATAGTGAGCTTTTTTAACAGTAATGTCTACCCTTGTAGTCTTATATCTTTATATGGTAACGCGTGCTTGGGTGAAGTATATACCAAAATAGCATTTTTGATATCTATTCTTATATTTTTGGAATTATTAGAATAATTTGACTTTTATAATATTGATTCTTGGTATGGTAGGTTGAATGAATTTCATGGAAATTATTAATTTGATATTTATAAATGCTTGAATTTAATGAATTTGTATAATTTCTTATATCTTTATACGGTAGATTGAATAAATTTGAAAATCACTCTATAATATTAGTCTCTATCGTTGAATTCTGAATCGTCACCTGTGATCCAACAATCCGCAGATTGTTTTCCTTTTCGTTTTTCTTTCGACGCGTGCATGCATGGTGGTTCTCTTCCCAAAAGAACCATAGTTCTCGCATCTCATGACTTCATGCAATCCTTGCAGCTGGAGTGTGATGGATGTCACTTTCATAACGCGTGGCTCCCCAAGGTGGCTGACGGAGAATTGCGTCGCAAAAGTCGCCAGGATGTCTCGCTGCCTCCTCTTTTTCTTGAACGAGCTGTCTCATGCTTGTTGCATTTTGCTTCTGCGCAGGGAGCTAAGCTTGATGTTTGTTTGAGCTCTCAGCTGCTTGCTCCTTGTGCCCCTGTGTCGCGCTTAGTACTGGGGGCTCTCCCTCGTGGGAAAGCCCTTAGCGCTACCTCAAAGTCTTGACACGTCCTGAGTCGGCAGCCTTGCTCAGGTTCATGCGTGGCCTTCCCAAAGGTGCCAAGGTCACTTCGCGCTTTCTCAATGGGGGAACGGATGCCGGCGAGGTCGCCCATATTGGCAATTATCTTGATACCGTCGATCTCACGTGCCAGCCTAGCCATGGCACATTCGACATTCAGGATGTCTCACTCGCCAGTACTTGCCATGGCCTATGTGTTGATAACGCCCCCCTTCACAAAGGTTGTAAAGCTGAGTGCTTGAGCGAGCGGTGTTTTCAGAAAGGTTTCATTACGAAGGCCGAGCTGCGCATGCTGCTTGATGTGCTGCCCGCTGACCGAAAATTCGCCACGAGCAGAGGTACCTGCCTTCGATTCTACGAAGACGTGGCTATCAGCGCCACTGCCACCACCAACAACAAGCACGACTATATGCCTACTGCACGCCCGGTTAAACTCCCGAACCGGAACCTGTAAACCCCAAGGTTGTAGACTGTGGACCTTCGAGTGTGTCAACATTCACAGCGTGCACTTGACCTGCGCCCGCAAAGCCAGCAGAGGTGCCGCATGAAAAGAGCCCACATGCAGCAGAGGTGGGGACTGGATTACTTGATCTCTTCGGACTTGTACCCTAATCGTGCTTGCGCAATCACCACCAAGAGAATCAGATAGAAAAGAAGATGGAGACACAAATCGGAAGCTGCGTTGACAGAGGGGTTTCTGAGGCTGGATTGTTGTGGGTTGTCTTTCAAGGATATATAGGGACATACAGGGCTTAGCGGCCGGAAAGAATCCTGAGGGCAGGATCAAATGGCAAAAAAGGACAGCTTCCTACGAAGGTTTTTCGAGGCAGTAGACTGTTCATTGATTTGTAAAGATGTTGAACTTCAGCCGGTCCACTCCAGGTGGGCTGATCAAAGCAGCATTCTGATACGCTATAGGGCCTACACCCGTTCAGCGTTGAGGGCCAGGCAGGCCATGGACTCGATGATGACTCCTGTCCGTCCTTCTTTTTCGTTCCAGTACCCCGTAGTCGGCACCAGTGTTTCGTAGCATGTGTAACCAGCCCACAGCCTAACCTTCAGCCTGTTTGCGGCTTCTGGTCCAGCCCATCAAGGCACAAGCGTTGCTGGAGGCTCGCGGGATTCGCAGGTCTGCAAGGGTGATTTCGTGCGGAACGGAGGAAAAGTTCCCTCTGCAGTAGCGATCTCTAGTCCATTTCTCACGATTGTCTCTCCAACCCACATTCCACCATGCGGAACTAACCACTTCAGGATGAACAGCTCATTATCACATACGTCCTCGAGCCCTTCTGAGTCACGATGCCTTTGGTTCTTCGTTGTACACAGGAAGGTGCAGTGTGGGTTGTGTTTGCTCGCCGGCGACATTTTAGCGTAATGCTGGATTCATCAGATAGCCAGGTCCGCACATGCACCCCACCCAACCCCAACCTCGTTGTTGGGGAACTAAGAACCAGACGTAGATCCGCCATAGTGTAAAGTGCAGATGCACGGTGGCATCCACAAAAGCCTTTCGGGTCTTGGCTCCCTGACAAAGAATTCAGAAACCTGAAGATATGTTAGAAGCACTGTAGGCCTACGATACATTGACAGCCAGCTTTCTGTCTTCGGTGCCTTTTGCCATGTAAAAAGATGACAGCCACCAGAAGTCCCGGACGGTCCCACTCAACAATCCCTGAAACGTGTTGTTCCCGGCCCCGGCCCGCGTCCCAATCCTGCAGCAGCAACAGCAGGAGATCCTGAATGCCACGATCGTGGAAAGAATCGCACCTCGCCGTTACCAGCACCGCAGGTCTGGGCATTCTCAGGGATCCCTTACAGTTGGGGTGAAATCACGAGATCATGATATTTGACATCCTCCATCAGATATTCAAGGTGACGTTTATCATCTGTCAAAGTTCGTCTGCAAGTATACGTGGAGGGGCATGTTACGAATAGCCTACTTCTTCAGCGGATTTAGAGGACTTATCGTTGGTTCATGAGGTTATGAGTAAGTTAGAAGTAACTCGCCCGCCCAGGTGTTTCCACTACATAATGGTTCATTGACGCCTTGAGGTCGTCAGTGCTCTTTGACCATGCTTCACTCATAGCTGCGTAACTCTACTACATGCACAGTGCGTTTACGAGTATGTCAGCATGAAAGAGGGTACTGTAATAGATTGCAAATCTACTAGGTATGACCAATATTTACACGAACAGAAAGTTGCTTCGAACCCGGACTCAACATCCGAGAACCATATGGGCGACTTCGTCAACCGGTGGAAGAAGCTGGTCTTGAAGGACCGTGAGTCTCTTGGCTGCAAAGAAAGTTCCGAATAGCCGGCAATGCCCATGTCTTGGATCTTGAACCCCACACCGACCCTACATCCGAAAAAAACCTGTGTTGGCTTGCTGACCGTAGCAACCGTACACCGCAAGGGCAAGATGCTCTACCGAATCTGTCGCCGTGGTTGACGAGGCCACGAGTGGGCTTTGGCTACAAGAGCATGAGAGTTCTACGCTTTCGGGTGGTCAGGTTGCACGACTTGTAGCTGTAGCAGTGTGGGCTTGCTCACTTCGCGGATCGTGATTCACCTGTTGGTTTTTCTCAACATTTGCTGCTGTAGATGGTCTCCGTTGTTGTCATGTTTGCCTTGTAATTAGATATGAGATAGGATTGTGCTCCTAGTGCAGCGGTTTCGGTGATGGGACTTGGTTGGGCTTCAGGAGTTCAGCTGTGCAGTTACGGACTCCAGATTTTGTTTGGGGGGAGATAGAGGTAGAACTTTTGAGCGGGTGAGGGCACGAGGCTTGCATAGACGGAGATTGAGGTAGAACGGTTTTGAATTTCAGAAGGCAATGACTATGGTTGCAGTCCGCTTCTGCGCATACTCTCCCAGAAGTTTTATCCAACGTTGGAGGCAGCTTGCATAAGCTCAAATGGAACGGATAAGCCTTGCGTATCATTTGCGATGCAGCACGAAACCCGGTAACACCATATTCCGAGCCTAAATCCTCAACTACACACCCTACACTTCATGACTCTATGTAAGCCTCATGCCCGGACCCGTTCTACCTGACTTTCCTCAGTTCTGCTGGAGCCAGGCGTTGTCGACGATTCCCACAGGTTGGTGGGCTTCTTGGCACCACTTGTGGGTTCAGGGTTGTGGTTAACTAAGTTTCCCAAGACTTGCCCCGTCCTCTGCCATTTTATACTGAGGTGCATGCGCTGCTTTCGTGCAAAGGGCTGCAAACGGCAAGGCGCGGGGCACAAGCCTGGGGCTGCTTCTTGCGCACCATCGTCTTGCCAGGTGCTGGCTGGTGGGATCCCGCCTTTCCGTGGTCCATTCGCTGACGCGCACCTGCGCTCGCTACCGGGCACCGCAAGGCTGGCTGTGGGCGATTCGGACGCTGTGATCAGCTTGTCAGGCGACGCCTATGATCGCACCGCCTTCTCTACGAGCGGAAGGCGGGGGCCTCAGCGGATCAGTCCGAGTCCCCTTTGCGGTTCTTTTGTTTCTTTTCGAGTCGTTCCACGCGCTTCTGCAGTTTTTTGACAACGCCCCACAGCACCACGCTGAGCTTCTGGTAGTCGAGGGCCATGAGCTCTCTCCCGTCTAGGTTTTTCGTCTTGCACATGGTCGCTCCCAGTTTCCCGCTGGCCTGCACGTCCTGGGCCACGAAGCCTATCTGCTCCTTGCCGCCGTCGATGCGGTCGTACCTTGCGGACGGCTTGACCCTTAAAAGGGTTGCTACCTCCAAAAGCATGCCTTATATAAGGGTCATTTGACCTATAAGGGTCATTTTGGGATATAAGGGTCATTGTAACACGGACGTTTTGTCAAGTCCCGAATATATGTGGCATTCAAAACCACAGCAACATGAGCATAAGACACGCGAGCATGCATCGGCCGAGCCACATGAGCATAAAACAGGTCTGAGACGAAAGTGTTTGCAGGTCTGAGACGAAAGTGTTTGAGCCGAGATGCATCATGAGCATCAAAGGTTTGAGCCGAAAATTTGAGCCAACAACTTTAGGGCTTTAGGGTTTAGGGTTCGCGGGGAATTAGAGGAAACCGGATCACCCTGAAATCCACCGAACACCCTGAACAAACCCCTTCGCGATCGGCTCGACTTTTCACACGACGTGCTGCTTCAAAGACTCCTTCAGCATTACGAGATTTCGCTTCAAGATGTTGACCCCCACAGTCACATGGTTCATTTTCCGATACATCCGGATTCCATATTTGACGAAATCTTCGTCCATCCAGCATGCATCCCAAGCTGGGTTCCTGCAGGAGCCCATGAGGCTCATGTCCTCGATCATATGCATAAGATAGTGGTACTTAGGCCGGACTTTGAATAAGCGTCTCTGTACACGAAACGCAGCACCAGCAAGCGCGATGTAGCCCCGCAGGAAAAGTTGACCAAGGATCGTTGCCTGAGCTTGCTGCTCAGAAGTGAGGAAAACTCCAGAGCTCATCAAGATGTCGCACAGTTTGTCTGCACAAAATGCTACACCAGAAAGACCAGCCCATGGTTCTTCAAGAGGTTGCTCTTGCAGCTTCTGCGACATCCACTGCAAAAAAACTCCACTGTCAGCGGCACCAGACTTAAACTCAGGACACTGCTTTCCCCAGCTCAAAGTTGCTTTGGTCAAGTTTTTTAAAGAAACTTGCTTGCCATTGTCCTTTGCAAAAGTCTTCACATCACGTAATAGCTGCTTCAATCGTAGCTTAATATTGGCCCCAGGAAAATACCGCCTATTGCTAACCATAAGCCTGAGCCCGGCCCCCAGCAGATCGCGGCATACTCCCAGATGCCATGTGTGCATCCAGTCAGTTCTGAGCATGCGAAGCGAGAAACCGTCCACTGCAGCGTAGCTTGGTTCCTCAGTCCATGGTAACCGACCATTCAAATCTGTAGGTCGCCAGCCAGCATTCTCAGAGCAAACCATTGAGAAGTTCTTCCTGCCCATTGATGCTTCGCAGCGAAAGCAAACCTGGACTTCGATTTTACATGATAAAATAGAAGCAGCCCACAGCTAGAGTCGACAGTAAATCTATCCAGCTAGAATATATGGATCATGGTTTATTGAAAACCTTCACCTAGACCAAACAACATAAAACCCCAACGAACCAGGCCCAACCAATCCTAAATCCTAGTTTTGTCGGCTTTGCTATGCGCCCCAGTGCATGTCCACGGTCGCTGCCGCGCCTTCTCGCTGCCCGGCTTTCTCTTCAAGTTGAAAGCTTGCCCCATCTGCTTCAGATCGCCCCTAAAGCCCACGACGTGGAAGTAATAGACCTTGCAAGGTTTTCTCGCATTCCGTAAGTGCTTATCACCACGAAAAAAAGACCTATAGATATGAAAAGCTAACTGGGTCCCTTTTGGTGTGCGTAAAAGGAACCTCGGAGCCCAGAGAAATACCACGAGTGCTGAGCAGCTTCAGGTCATCTACAATGGCTTTGTTCAATGCCTGTAGCGAGACGTTCGTTTTCTCGTGCATCATATAAGATTTCACAGGCAGCGAATACATGATGTATCTGGAAGCTCTTGAATCGGTACGACACTTGGACAAGTCGGGTGTCCTGGTCAGGGTGCATTCGAATAAAAATATGAAATCTCGCTAGATTGTCGGTTCCCGACATTAAGAACTTAAACTAAACCCACCACGGGTCCAGCTGGCAAGCATCCAAGAGCTGCGGTTCAAGGATCCTTCGTCACCCCATATGCAGATAGGGATTGAGTTCTTCCATTTGTCGCGCTCCGAATGCAAAGGATGGTGTTCCAGGTGTTCCAGGGTACGGCTCCAATACAACTCGAGTTCGGCGGCTGTATCGGGTATCATGGTCGATAAGAAGCCAGCTTCTAGCAAAGACTTGGCCTGATAGAATAGAACTGGTTATTCTGTAAGCCGAAAACCTAGAGAGACCTAAGTATTCTTAAGTATGAACTTGAAACAAGTTCTAGATTGGTCCGAAAGCGTATAAAAAAATAATTCATGCAGGGAGCTAGCTGAGATGGCATCAACACAGGAAGTGCTGCAATAGTCTCTTCTTCATCCTCGTCCAGAATAATAGGAGTCGAAATCCAAGAAACATCTGCATGCAGCGACAAGCCAGCACTGCGCACCCTGGAGTGGAATTCCGCTTCACGAAGCGGTCGGCTTGCAAAGCCATCCAGCAGTTGACTGGAGTATGTATCGCCTAGGCAGTCATCGGGGTAGGAGTAGATTTTTTTCACGATGGAGAGTGTACACACGTGTGTGTGTGTGTGTGCGTGTGTCATGTCCTATCACAAAAGATTGTGACTCATTCGGCACATGTCATTCCTTGTGCACAACCCTGCATTCCTAATGATAACTGCTGTCCAGACACCCAAGTCACACGCCAAAGTGATCGTCGAATCTCCAGCGCACGTAGCTCGCACAAGCCTGAATTGAACTCAGGCTCGACATCGGATGCTTTGAGTTGGGTTCCTTTGGCGGCAAACACACGGTTATTGAAGGGCAAGTGACTTCTCATCCAGTTTGGATGCCATGGCATGCAGGGCTGCTGAATGGGATCGAGTGGCACCTGCCGAGAACAACAATTGCACGGGTTTCATAATTTGCATGATCTTCAGCTGCTGCAGTGCACTTTCTGGCGGCTTCTGAGCTTTCCCCAATAGTGACAGAATTATTTTGGCCCCAGCGCTTTGCTTGGTTCGAGATTGCCTGCACAGCAGCTATGAACTACATATGCAAGCGGCAAATTGGCATGTCGAGCATCCCGCACCCTTTTGGCGCACGGCCTCGAAGCCCCTAGCCCCCTGCACTATGGAGACACCTCCACAAAGCCTTGCAAAGGTTCCCCCAGCAAGAGGATCCCCATATGCTTAAGCCGTGCACATATATTTACGAACCTAAGATCCTGCGTAAGGATTGAAGCACATTGAAGCCCCACACTTTCCAATCAACACCCCACTGAAATGTTCATACTTCAGTGCTATCTAGCTAGCTGTGCAAGCGGCACGCATACCAGTACTACGACTCCTGAAAGAACGGAACGAAACGATGTGGCAACCACATCCTCACTGATATCACCGGTGCACCATGAATATGAATTTATTAAAAGAGCCGAGGCTGTAGACTACGCAGGTACATTCGTATAATCATGAGATGCACCAGCAATCCCACGGAAAATCAAATCAGCTGGCAGCCCTCTTGTTGAGCTCCTTGAGCAAGCCTTTGATTTGCCCTTTGCACAAAGACAGCCTTTGAACCTTGGATCTGAAGCAGCCAACAAAGCCAAACTCCACCGAAGACCCGAAGCCCACTAAGACCACAAACAAATTATCGAGGCTTCAATCGCAGCCCAAAACATAATACTCATCGATATCCGAGGCAACTTCTTCGTGGATAGCATCGCACTGCTCGTCCATGCTGGCGGCTTCGGCCTCTGGGTCGATGCTGTGGAACCTCGGGACATTCAATTTCATGCAAAGATATGGGATGGGGATGTTGTGTTCATGGCTGTGGACATGAGCAAGTTTAGATAGGTGGCTTCTTCGCAAGCTGTTCGAGCTTCTTCTTGTGGGTTTTCAGGTCTTTAAGCAGCCTCTGGGAATCATCATCCGAGGCATCCCCCATATCGAAGATCAGATCAGCGATGCTGTTCACATTCTTCTTGATCTCTCTGCCTTGCATCATACAAACGGGACACGACGACGATGACGATGGCAACGACGATGCAAGTGAATCCGAAATTGCAAACTAGCAACACCACTTGCCGTGCTTCTCCTTCGGACTTTTGAACAGCTCATTGACCAACGAGGTACCTTTCACAGTGGTCGCCGTAGAACCTGCAACCGATCCCGGTCGTCGTGTCGAGGCTTTGCATGATGCACCCCTTTTGCCAGAGCCGCGAACACCTGAGTAGGTTCATTATATAGGGGTGTAGGGCCAGGGAACCAAATCTCTCTCTCTCTCTCTCTCTCTCTCTCTCTCTCTCTCTCTCTCTCCCTCTCTCTCTCATCATTAAGAATCCTGGGTTTACATTGCAATTGTATATTCGCTTCCGGCCTGCATGCTGCGTGGCAATGGCACTCAGCTCGTCCTTGCGCTGATCGAAAGCCCTCAGGACGTCGGCTTTCAGTGGCGCTTGCTGGCTCGCGGCAGGCTTCTTGTGGAGGAGGCCCGGGTCCGCTCCAGGAATGCCACCGTCAAAGAATTCTGATCCCGGGCGACAGTTCGCTCGCAGGTTCTGCTTCACCCTGAAGGGGATAAGTCATTATGCAAAATTAGCCGCATAACATAGTGTTCAGCATGTAATGCGAGCCCTGCTCCTGAACTCACTGCTTTCCACTTGGGTGCGGCCCACGATGCACCAATACAGGGTATCTTCGAGAGAATCCGGTGCTTGTTCATCACGTTCGCCCACTTGCGTTGCAATTATGTGTTGCACTTTCTGCCTCAGCTTCAGATTGCAACTGAAGAGACATGCATGCAGCGGCACAGCATGGTGAACTGCAACATTCTGAAGATTCTTTAATATAAGTGCCGAATTACTCGCTGAAGAAGTAGGGCTTCTTGTGCATGTTCTTCACGGCTATTTGCATCCAAATCTTCTCGGATCGCACACCTGCTTCCTTGGCAATCTCGATGGTACTTTCGCAGGCCTGCAAGTTCTGCCCCGAGAGCACCCAATCACGTAGCAGCGCCCGCTTCTCCTCAGCATAGCCCCCGATCATCAGAGCAAGTGATTGATTGGCATAAACACAGACATACACACACAGGCAAGCACACACGCACACACAGACACACACACACACACACACACACAACTCACCCTGTCACTCTCTCTCTGCACTCTCCCTACATATCTCTCTCAGCACTCTCTCCCCTCAAACCTTTGCTGACCTTGAACTCTAGCCGAAAAAAGGACATTCTCTAAACCTTGAATACCAAGTTAAGTGTAGCTTTAGATTGGGTGTGCGATCCCAGCCATAGGCCGTAGGCTAAACTCTAATTAGACAAAGTATATGTTGCGTAGCCGAGCGGCATCCAGGGTGCCTTCTTGCAACTTGAGCATATTCGGGTAGCCGGCCAATGCTCCAGATTCGTGCAATCGGTTCTTAGCACAAAAAAGCAATCACCATGGATGTGCAGCGAAGACTACATTAGTGGAGGGTTTTTTCAGCAAAGTGGCGAGCTTGGCATATTCTTTTCGGTGTGTTGTAGAGCAGATCTTGCACTTCTCATCACCCTTTGGATCCTGGTCCGGGGCCACCGTTGGCTTCGGAACCGGCTCCGCTTGCGTCTTCACCTTTGCAAGTAGATCCGTGAGGCCTCCGGCCGGGCTTGTCGTCGGCGAATCATGAAACACATGGGTCTTGGGCCTGACAGGTGTAGCCACCGGCCTTTGGGGTTCCTGCGAAGCTTCGGGCTCCTTCACGTTGCTAGGTTTTTCATCGCTGCTAGCTGCGGGCTCCTTCACGTTGCTAGCTTTCGAATCGCTGCTCAGTTGCGACTCCAGCTCGGCCTTCTCCAGTTCTAACTGCTGCACACGCTGCAACAGCATGTGCATGTCAACTGCAGATGCAACTTGGCTTGCCGAAGGCCCGAGCTCGCTCAGATTCGTCTGAGAGTCCTGGCGGTCCTTCGCGGTGATGCGCTGCACTTCTCGCAACCTGGCTTGACCATCCACAAAGGTACTTCCTGACCTGAGATCCGAGTGTTCATGATACACAGGTCAGAACAGCTGCAGTTAACTACACAACACAGCACGAACACTCAGCAGATATTGCAATCAAAGCACACCTGGCTGCCATCTTGACAACCAGCACTTAGCTCTGGAGCGGGCAGTGCCAACACACCCTGAAGCGGCACAGCAGCTGCAGGCTCCGACTTAATCGGAGGGGCTGCTCTGTGGGCCTTTAAGGCAGCCTCCAGCTCACTCACCTGAGGGAGCCCCTGCCTCCATAGATCGTACTCGTAGCACAGCTCATCCCAATCCTTGAAGAGTGCAGAATCCTCATCTTCGTCCAGTTCGGGGTCAGCTTCCTTCAGTTCGGGGTCAGCTTTCTGAAGTTCGGGCTCGGCGCGGTCCACGGGCTCCACGCGAGTCTTAGCTTTCAGTCGCTTGGTTGGCGGCTGATCCATCTCAGGTTCATGCTCCTCCACGAAAGCTGCCAGCCGCTTCATTAGCCTTGGCTTTGGAAGCCTTGGCCCTTGGAGCGACACTGTTCTTGGACTCGGCTGGGGCTGGCTCTTCGGCTTGGGGTTTTCGACTCTTCGTACCAGCTTGCAGGGCTGAAGCATTCGTCTCGGATTTGTCATCGGCTGGGGGCTTGTTCTTGGATTTCTTGTTGGCTCCGGCTGGGGCATCTGGCTCGGTATCCTTTCGGGATTCCTTCTCGGCTTTCTCGGTCTTCTTAGGCTTCTTCGAGGGCTGTTTCAAGGACTGCTGGTGGGCCAAGTAAACAGCATCCGGCTCGGTTTCCTGTTGGGATTCCTCCTCGGCTTTGTGGGTCTTCTTGGGCTTCTTCGAAGGCTGCTTCAAGGACTGCTGGAAAGACAAATAAACAGTAACGGCATCAGCGTAGCTCAGCTTCTCCTTCTTCATTAGATCTTGCAAAGTCATATCCGCCACTCCCAAGGGAGTTGTAAGCGGGATGCTGGGCGGCTTCCACTTGGAGGAGCTCGAAGCATTCTTTGAATCCCGCACTGCTTGCTTGAACTTCAGGCCACGATCAAGGGCCTCTTTGGTAGACTTCATGGTATGGAAGTCACGAAAGCCCTCAATAAAAGCTGATATGGCTTCACCGGCAATGTTCGGTTCTATGGATTTCAGAAAAGCACAGATTCCACGCACTTTACCGGTCAAGTGGTGTGGATATACCGGTCATCGGCACATTTTCCACGCGAAACTTTTGGTTCGGATCGACAGGACCTAGCCTGTCTCAAGCTCTTTTCAATTCCCCCTAGCAACCCAAACAGATGCACAGCGGATAATGTAACTGTAGCGATCATTTCGTGGGGCCTTTGAATGCAGGGTTGTGTGTATTTCACACAAGCAGCCGAACTACAAGCCGGCGATCTAATTAAGGACTCCTGCTGCGAATGGGCCGACACCAGCCGCGACATCCTCGCTGCGGGCAATCATATACCGGGGCTGGTCTGCAAGACATACTGAACATGCTCGCACATATATGCAATCTAGGCACAGCTTCTGAAGGCTTCGTGCGGTCATGGCAGCAAGCATCCTTGCAAAGAAGCCTCGGATCCGGAGCGTGTCGTGGGTGTGCTGTTTTGTGCTTGTTGTGTTTGTTTGTGCTTTTCTGTGCTTGTTGTGCTTATTTGTGCTTTTCTGTGCTTGGTGTGCTTGTTTGTGCTTTTCTGCGCTTTTCTGTGCTTGTCTATGCTATTTGCTAGGTGTTTGCTGTGCTTGTTTGCGCTTTTCTGTGCTTGTCTATGTTATTTGCCAGGTGTTTGCTGCACTTGCCAGTGATTCTCGGTGTTTGTTCTGTTTGTGGTGTGTGTGTGTGTTGTTGTTCGTGTCATTACTATATGTGTGTGCCTCTGCGCTGTTCTGTGTTTGTGCTTTACGAGGAGGGGAGAGGAGAGGAGAGGAGAGGAGAGAAAGAGGAAAGGAGAGAGGAAAGGAGAGAGGAGAGAGGAGAGGAGAGAGGAAAGGAGAGAGGAGAGGAAACAGGAGAGGAGAGAGGAGAGGAGAGAGGAGAGGAGAGGAGAGAGGAGAGGAGAGGAGAGAGGAGAGGAGAGGAGAGAGGAGAGGAGAGGAGAGAGGAGAGGAGAGGAGAGAGGCTCAAGAGGGGAGAGGAGAGAGGAGAGGAGAGAGGGGGAGGCTAGGGGAGGGGATCAAAACGGGGAGGAAGGCGAGAAGCGTTCTCGTCGTTTGACCCACAATAGCGGCGAGCAACACAGCCCCAGAGCGGAGCCTAGGAAGGGGAGAGTGGGAGGAAAGCTGTTTGGTGAGTTTTGTGGATCAAAGCCTTCTTGTCATTTAAGCGAGGACCCTAAACGGAGAGGGGAGGGAAGAAAGGCACCGCACCCCGAGCAATATAGCTGCGCAGTCCGACTCAATTTGCAGCCCAGGCACTTCAATCGATCTCGGATATCATCCTGAGCTTGGGCTGATTTAAAGGGTGCGGGTTTATAGTTATCAGGATTTGTGGATCAAGTGCTGCATGACTGCTGGATTAATAGCTCAATCTGTGCAAGCGAAAGCCTAGAGCATCCGAAAGTCGGCTTTTTCCTGCACCGAGCGACTGTCTGTTGTTAGCTGGGGTGTGCATTGTCGTCCTCTGATGCACTACTGCTGCTGCAATACACCGCGGATCCGAGCACCAACGTGGAAGCATCTGAGGCTGTGCGCCGACACGAGCGAGATCTGGGACGTGCTTCTCCACTGGACTGAGTCTTATCCTTGTCCTTATCCCCCAGAATCTCCATAACTCGGCGCTTCATTCGGAGCTGCTCACTAACATCCTCCTCCGCTGGCTCGGTCTTTAGTGCAAGCCGGTCGACTTTCTCGTTGTCCTTGATCTCAGGCTTGTCCGAGGAGGCTGCCGCCGCCGCTTCTGGCTTCTTCTGCGGTCTCTGCTTCGACGACGGCTTCATGCAAGCACAGAGAATGGGGTATCTACAGCTCGGGCACAGCTAGGTAGTCTTGATCCGGGGCATGCCGCGCTTCAATTTTGCTCACAGGTACCCAAGCAAGTGCACCATAATAAAGGCCCAGGCTCCCACTGGCCCCTCAGATTCACGTCCTTGGACCGGAGGAGGTAGTAGCAGCACTCCGACAGTCCGGCCTGGGATGACTATATAGGAAACGGCTCAACATGTGCACAGATCGATGCAACTTTAGTGTATAAGCCTAGGGGCCTCCAGGCTCATCGGGCAGCTCCAGGCACCAACAGACAGCCGTTCTACAAACAGCTCGTAATCCGTTTTGCCAGGATCCACAGCGGCCACACATCGAGGACCTGGTAGCTGAACCTTGGCACACAAAACACGTTTTGGGTGGCTATTGGAGAGCTCTCTTTGCGGCTTCGAAGCGGCAGGATTCATTCTGTAGTGTGAAGTCAGGGCTGTTGCGAACTTGTCCGTGTAGTGCCTAAGTTAGCGGGACATAGAGCTGTCAAAGGTGATTCATGCGTGCTCGCACAACAATTTATATGCGGCCCAGAAACTGCGAAGCTTTAAGCATCTTCGGCAAACCAGTGAAGGTCTTCTTCACTGCCCGCCCACTTCTACTCTTCGAGTGCACTGCAAGTTTCACTGCCTTGACCTTCTTTCTCTCTTCCACACTCAGATACCCGGCTCTAGCCACCAAGGATTCAACAAAGTCCTGCCAGTTCGACAGCAGCATGTGCCTCTTCAGCGAAGGGCCACCAAAGCGAATCATGTAGAAGAAGCCCTTGAAGACCTTGTCCGAGACTATGGGTTTGCTTCCATGCTTCCATACAGAACGTGTCTGGGTCTGTGTTTTAAATTAAGTGTAAACAAGGCCTAGTAGCAGGGACTCTTTCCAGCAGCCATTGAAATACTGGGTGATCCACCAGACATGTCTGTGAAGGCTGTTCCAGAATCCACCGGCCGTTGCGAGCACAAACGACTAGGATAATCATGGCCATGCGTGCCAGTAGAACATTCCCCACATGCACGAAACCGTAGCCCTCGTTGCCCCGGGGAGTAATATGATTTCTCCCGGAGGAGCTTCTTGACCTTAGACACAGGTATAGACAATACATGGATAGCCCACGATATATTTACGTAGAAGCACAAAAACCCTTAAATGAGTCCAACCTAGCCACATCACAGAGAAAGATGCGCACGGAAGCCCAATGACAGTCAGGCTCGAATCCGTCTTGAGACGACGGGCCTCGTTCAAGGCCATCCTTTGTAGTGAGAACACAGGCCCGGGTACCCAAACACACGTGCTGATTGCAAGCTTATAGCCCAGTCGCAAGAATCCTGCAGTGGACATCAAGTCGTTGCCCAGGGGATCGTTCTCGAGATCCAGGGATGTTCCAAGTAGACCCAGATCCTCAGGGAGTTGCTTTCAGTGATTGAGCTCGGTATTTTGAAAGGCTTGTTGAATTCTGGACGACCTATCCCAAAACAACAATCCGAGGTTCTCGGCGGAAGCTCGTGCCGACAGAGTCACAACCGGAGAAAAGGTGCAGGAAGTCCAGGTCCTGGGAGGGCTGATTGCGATTCGATCTGCTAACTTTTAGTAGCATCATCTAGTATACGTACATGCAGAGACATCATGCACAGAAGCAGTCCTCAGATTGTAGGGCCTTTTCGTGAAAGGCCAGGAGCACCACACACATAATCAGTTGCAACGGAGCACCCCATCGCAACAACTCTGCTACGACCATGGCCACCCCCGTGGCCCCAGCTAGCTTGGATCTAACTGGTAACAGCCTCGGAGCCCTGCAGGGCACCAAAAGGAAACATCCCAAGACTTCCAAGCATGACTTGATGAGCTCCTTAAGGCAATAAAGTGCACCACACATGCAGAAAGCACTTTCATCCTTTGAAGGATGCCGGGCACTTGCAGCTGGTCTCGGGCACTATCGCAGAAGTCGAATTATCGACCAGAATTTGAACTGCAGAAGTTTGCATGTTGATTAAAGACGCACAGCCTGTAGCCGTAGCCTAAATGAACCGTCGTCGCTTCAGCTCGTTCACCGACAAGCCCTCGAGCCACGAAGCCCTCGCAGAGCTCTGGTTCCATTTTTCACAAGCTTCCTTCCACGAGAAGCCCCGCTCGCGCTTCTTTGCAATGTACCTCAAACGAGCTTCTTTATAGGATCCAGGCACATATGCACAATCCGCCGTCATCGTCCTCTTCATGCGCTGCATGGCCTCGGTTTCCTCGCCCTGTTCTTGGCTCGAGCTGTTCTCCTTTTTTTTCGAAGCTTGCTTATCCTTTTTCTTGGTCTTTTGGTCCTGCTGGGCCTTAGCCTTTGAAGCCTTGGATTTAGCGGGAGCTTTGGCCTTCTTCTTTTTCGTTTTTTTCCTCTTCTTCTCATCCTCTTCAGGCTCCTCGTCGGTTGCTTCACCTGAATCATCTTTTGCCCACCTTGATTGCTGAACACAGTTCAAAAAAAAGCAGGGGCAAGACCAAATCGATCAAATCCAAAATGCACCACGCCACTGTGCACTGGGTAGGAACGGCTTAACGGGCTCCGATTTCGATGCAAGCAGGCTTTCAAGGCTTTCCATAACCTGCAATGCATACACTTGGCAGTCTCACAGCACAACAAGCATCTCCGCTGAAACCAGTACAGGGCAAGAAGCCTTCTCGGGAAGCAACTTTCCCTCGATCTCGGAGTGAACACCCTTCTTGGGCTTCTTGTTCTTCGATGCTTCCTTGGGTTCTGCAGCGGGCTTCGCGGTTGAATCACAATCCTGCTTCAACTTCCTGCTTTGTGCTTGCAGCCTGGCCAAAGCCATCCTCGGATATAGCATTGTACGTATTCAAGCTGACGATAGATTGCTGAGTGCAGGGTGCGAGCAGCACTATTCCGCGACAAGGCTCTGCATCTCACCGCTCAAAGCCGGGATATGGAGAGGCGGGGTCACCGCAGAGCTGTTGGAACTCCCAACCTTGCAGGCTTCAAGCACATGTGACATTTCATGCAAGTGGCGATACAAGGGAATCCCCAAATGCTTCAAGTTGCAGCTGATCCCTCGTCGTCATGCTCAGCCAGAATAGATATAGCAACATCACCATCATCATCTGATTGGCTCTGCTCCTCATCCTCCGACTCTGTATCCTTACACGTGCTGGAACGAAATGTATATTGTGGCATGCAGAGCTTCGTGCATGGGCCAAGTACATAAGAAAAAATATGGAGCCCAGGCACAGCACCGTTCAAGTATCCAGCCAGCTCCTGCTTCATCTCCCGGAGCTGGGCCTGATGCGAACTCCGTGCCCGACGGACAAGGTGCTTGAATTTCGTCACCTCGGCTACAACCGGCAATATTAAAGGAACACATTTCTACCAGCCCAAGTCGAACCCTTGCACTAAATGTTTCAGACAAACTGCCAGCTTCCGGATCGCTTGGCCAGATCTGCAGGCCCAGTTCTGAACGGACGGTGCTGTTATGAGCACCCCTTTCGGCAAGATTCGGTTGGCATTGACAAAATCCAAGATAGCATCACAATATATGTAAGCGCTCTGTCGCTTGCGCGACTTCAGACCCCCTCGCACGGCTGCCGCAATAACCTTAGATGTGGAGCACAAACTTCTGACGATCTGTAGATGTATGCTCCAAGGACAAAATATGTTGAGATGGGGCACTCGCGGGTTGGCGATGACATCTTTGCGTGAAACGGTTTTCCTTTTTGTCAGCAGTTTGCCTGTTGGGTCGACCACCATATTCAAGCCTGCCTCAGAAAGCTGATGCTCAGGCACGGGAACAAGCAAGCAAAACCCAAAGAGTTACATGCGTCTGTGCCCAATTCCTCCAAGCTGCAGCAATCAGGGACGGTTCTCTGCTCAACTCCTTCGAGACTCGTTTAGCCTCGTCACCTGGTTCAAAATGAACCTTCTCAGGAATCAAAGCAGCCATGGCTGGACTATGTTTGGCAAAAAGCGAGCTCCGAATTTGCAATGCCGGACCCCATGAACCCTGCATGCTAGCTCCATGCTGAAAGTCTGCCTGAAATTATCTGGTATCTGACAGCAATCGAAAGAGCACATGCCGAGCTCGAACAAAACAACTGAAGCATCTGCAAGATGCAGAATATGCTCTGCTGCACAACTCAAGCTTCATCGGACCATGCTCGCATGTGGGGGATTGCTGCACTGCATTCGTGAGCACTATGCAAACAACGGCCGCAATCTATTGGCACCTGCATCCTCATCTTCATCACGTGTGACCCTGCAGATCTTCGGCTTGTAGGTCGCTGGGCGAGGCATCCTGCATGCCAGGTACAATCGATGGATTGGCTGGCTAGAGAGCCCGGTCTCTGTTGCAAAACCTTCAACATGGCCATTTCTTCAACTGCACAATACCAGAACCTTTGCAATCTGACCCGTCCTTCATGAAGTTATGGGGGCACCACCACCGCTGGTCCTCAAGACGCAAGCGATGTGACAGCCCAATGCAACCGAAGTCTCGACGGGCGATTTCCATTACCGTGATACTGACACGACCAAGGCCGTCAAATCCCGCAGTCCTGCCGCAACGAAAAGTTTCACCCACTCGGGGTCGAACTTCTCGAGGAAAAGGTCCTGCGCATTTCTTTGGCTGTTTAATTGAGGATAGAAGTACGTTTGCAACACGAAGACTACATCCAATTCGGTCCTGCCCACGAATCATCAAGATTCTCGGCCCCGAGCACCATGAACGAGGCTCGATTGCAGGAAACATGAAATCAGCGAAAACGCATATGATGGCCTGCGTGCCGTTGTAATTAAAATGAACTGCAGTTCCTGGCGCTATAGCACAATCGATCCGACAAGCCATGCCCCGTGCATGGCACAAACATTTTCTCGAACAGCCAGCTGCTTAATCACTGGAGCGTCTGATGCATGAGTGCAACTGATCTCGCATGCTCCTGCATGATCGTGCACCACACGCGATACCTGATTTCCGGAAACCAGAATGTTTTCATATTTTCGGATGATTACGTAATTAGGGAATCAGGAATTAAGGTTTTTTTCTCTCCCCGTCGTTTCGCAGAAAGTCAGTCACGCCTACGCATCTATGAGCAAGATGGGGGGTCGAGACGGCATCATGGGCAAGATCCTAACTTAGCATATCCAAATGCATGGATTAAGCTATGTTCAGCACAGTTCGGTCCTGATCCATCCCGCTCATAACCACCCAAGGCCGTTTTAAGGGACATATCAAACGTACCTTAAAATAAGGGTCATTTGAAAAGCAACACGTCAGCTTTTTTAAGGGTCAAGCCGTCCACAAGGTATCGACCACACCAGGATCTGGACACAGACCTGACGAAGTTTGGCTTCCTAGTCTACGCCGGAACCGTTCGTGACTTTCACGAGTGGGAGTTCCGAGCTATGACGAGATGGAAGCAGACCAAGGTTGAGGATAGATCCGACCTTGCGTCCAAGTTCCTCGACTCCTTAAGGAGCGAGGCATACATTGTCGCAGAGGATTTGGGTACCGACGTTTTGTTCTCGAGTCAAAACATCCCCAAGGTGATCGAGGCAGTTAGAGAACGCCTGTTCCCTCTGGCGGAACAAGAGACGAAAGAACTTTATCGGTTAGGGACCCAAGTCGGCGGCATGTTGTCACGACAGCCGGGAGAGCCGATGATCTCCTACATCGACCGCCGCAAGCGGTGGCTACGCAAGCTTCAGCAATTAGACAAGGCCCTTCACATAAGTGAAGCGGTGCTGACAGATCTGTTGCTGGACAACAGTGGGCTCACCCGGCAAGAGCGACTCATGGTGCTGACCTCGATGGCAGGCAGCACAGCGACGAAGGATGCTGAGACATCGCTGATTCGCATGCATAATCGTATCCACACGTTGGAACGAAAGCAGCCATCCGCCAAAGGCGGAACTGGCAAAGGGAAAGGTTTCCACAGGAAGGGAGACCGAGGAAAAGGTAAAGGATACGGAAAGAGATCCCAGAAAGGGACTGCTTACACGTACCTTTCGGCCGTTGAAGACCGTTTCGAGTACCCTGACGCCGAGGAAGACGACGACGGAACAGCCTACCTGGCAGGCCAAGAGGACCAGGACGGCCAAGACGGTGATGGGCAGGACTGGGCGTATCACGGAGAAGAGCTCCCCGTGTACGACAAGGAAGAGGACACCGCGTGTGTTGCCCAGTCGGCCGACGCTTCCCTAAGGGACGTCGAGCTTGATGTCTTCACCGCCTTTATAGGCGCTGGGTTCGATGAGGAAGACAAAGAGGCTTTGGCGTTTCTCGCAGACACCGTGCAGTGCGAGACCGTTGCCTGTATGGCGCGGGCCAAGGCTAAGGGTAAAGGAAAGTCTGTGATGCAGAGGAGTGCACATGGATATCGGCCGCGATCTACCGGTCTCACTGTTGAAGACAGGAGACGGAAGCTTCATGAGATTAAACTCAGGAGCACGTGCAAAACGTGTGGCAGAAAGGGCCACTGGGCTGGTGACAAGGAATGCCCAGGCCCAGGGAAAGGTGCAGGAAAGCCCGCAGTGGCACACCTTGCCCAGGTCAGGCGTGTGATGGATAAATCCACACAGACCTGCGACTTCATCGCTAGCCCCAGCGAGAGCGACAGCGAGAGTCAAAGCTTTGACCCGGAGCCAACAGCGAACTACGTTAGCTTGGGTCAGGACTCTGAGACGGAGCCTGCGGCGTACATGGGTTTCTTCGACAGGACTGACTTTGAAGAGTCCGACGAAGAGCTCCTGGACGACTTTGCGTCGCAAGGCGCTCCCTCCACGGAATGGGATACCATAGAGTACCCTGACGGCAGCGACCAAGTGTTTCGGTTCGGGATGCATAGGGGTAGCACCTACCTTGAGGTTTTGCAGAACCACCCCGATTACTACCATTGGGGCCTCAAGGAGAAAGAGCCGAGCACCATGCTAGAAGCATGGCTTGTCTGGGTGTATCGCAACTTTGAGGTTCCACCGGTTGGCGGTGGAAGGGCGACACTCAGGGCAGCCACGTTGCCGGTGGAGGCCGACTCGCTGCAGAAGGCTAGGAAGGAGGTGACCCTTGAGAAGGCACCTAAGAGCAAGCTCGGGTTGTTGAAGCCGGATCCCAAAGGACCGTGCGTTGGAGGATGTCCCGCACATGCATTGAACAAAGCAGGGAGCAATGCGCACGTAATCAAGACCACTTGCATGTTGTGCGGTAACAGGACCTCAAACCCGAGACCAAAGGCTGTACCGAAGAAGGACCCACTCACGTGCGAGCACAAGCGCACGGACAACAGGAACAGCACGAGATCGGTACACCGCACCTTTTGTCTTGATTGTTGCACTATAGTAGAGGAAATCCCGCAGAAGCTCTTTAAGGAGCAGAAGGGACTCGCCGAGCAGGTGCAGCAGTCTCCACTCAAGGTGCAGAACCTCACGAGGAGACAGCTGGAGGAGTACAACTTTACGAAGTTTGAGGCAGGTGAGGTGGTAAAGAAGTTCTTCAAGCACATGGACAAGTTTTTGTTGAAAGTTGACCAAGTCAGTTCAACCGAGTTGTCTAGTTGCCTTGAGGATGCGATGGACCAGGTTGTAGAGCAGACGAAGTTACGCATGCAACATGGTAGGGCTGCTGATGTAGCTAGGTCTAGTCAGGACGTAGAGCCCCCACCTTTGCCTGCGTTTTCCCCAGTACGTAGAGAGCGTAGGAGTGCACAGCCTCGTGAGCAAGCTTCGCCCGCCGCCGCAGCAGCAGCTGGCCCGAGAGAGAGAGGAGCAGCTGTTAGGGACGCCATGGCGGCGTCTCCTCCCAGCGGAAAGGGCTGGGGAAGCCGCGAAAAGTTCGCCGGCGTGGCGACGGCGGAGAAGAGTGGTGATCCCGAAGGGGACACCAAGCTGACCCTCACAGCCTTGGTGGGGCAGCTTCAGCGAGATGATCTCGAAGGAGACATCAGCCCGAAGAGCGTGCAGAGCTCAGACAGTGAGCCTGCACCCCTGGACGAGGAGATTGCTGAGCCGCAACTCCAGCTCGTGGATCCCTTAGAGGACCACGAAAACGTCTGGGTGATGCTGGACGAGGGCTGCAACCAGACATGCCACGGGACGAAATGGAGGGCTCACTCCTCAAAGGTCCTGGCAAAGTTTGGGTTGCAGTTCACCAGCGTGCGCTCGAGCGGCACGAGCTTCAAGGGCATTGGAGCGGCCCGAGCGACGGGCAAGTTCGCAATGCCGTTCGCCCTCCGCATCATGCCGGAGAGCGGAGGCCTTCGCCGGAGCACCCGTCTGCAGGGAGAGCTCTCCAGCGTGGAGCTGGACTCTCCGGACGTGCTCTGCCTCCTGTCCTTGCAGGATCAGGTTCAGCTTGGCCTGATCAAGGACCTGAGGCGCGGCGAGTGCCGAATCTCGGGCTACGCCGGGACACTGCAGTTGGCGAGGCACTCGAAGACCGGCCTCCTCCTCCTGTGCGTGAGCCAGTTTGGGGCGAACGTTACAGAGAGGCACAGAAAGTTTGCAGTGAATCCGGAGGTGATCCCTAAGAGGACATCTAAGAAGGAGAAGAACACTTTCTCGATCCCTTTGAGGGACGGGATGGCACGCAAGAAAGAAACCTTGATCCCTTCAGGGGACAAGGACAGCACGGCGTATATGCTGTCCGAGATGGTGAAGGAGACAGAAGGGCAGCGGAAGAACGTTTTGGTGGTCACGTTGGGCTTGGAGAAGCTAGAGACCTGCCAACGTGGGCGCGGCACCTATCGTGGACTCACGGAACTTATCCGTGGTATGCGAAAAGGGCAGTCGCACGAGTTCTCGCTGAACAACGAGGCCCACGAGGACACGCTTCTGGAAAGCCTGCGCCAGAACTTTGAGTCCTTCCGGGACTACGCCACGGAGCAGATCCTTTTTCTGGACTGCCGGCACATGAACGACCCGGGCAAGGACAAGTCCCTCAGGGACCACTTAGGCACGTACCCCAAGAACGTGCAAGCCATGGTTTTGGACCCGAAGACGAGAACGGAAAATGGGTGGCGTTCATGAAGGAGGTCGTGCCGGCCGTGCACAAGCTCATCCAGGAGAACGAGCAGTGCGTGATCTTTATGTTTTGCAAATCGGGAAGACACAGGTCTGTCTCGAATGCAAAGATCATGTACGATCTCATAAAGAAGACGTACGAAGTGGAGGCGAGTCTACTTCACCTTTGCGACGGCTACAACTGGCGATATCTATGCGGTGGTTGCGCGGAGTGCAACTGGGAGTCCAAGGAGGCTCAAAGCACCGCAGAGAAGGTGATGGACTTCGCAAGAGAGCGTTGGTTCGAGTTCGTGCCCAAGGTGTGGGTGCGAAAGAACGACCAGCGCCGCCTAGGCGACGACGGCGTCGTGGTGGAAGAGCCGATCCCTTCGGGGACAGCTCAGGCAGGAGGCGCGGGATCAAGCACTGACCCGCCTGCCGAGCAGGAGGCCGCCCAGGACGAGCAGCAGGACGAGCAGCTCGGCGACACCACTGGGGCAGCTGAGGCCAGTGCCAGCTCGAAGGCACCGGCGCAGCCCTGCACGGTGGACACCCCTGGGGGAGTGTCGGTGCCGGTCCACGACCTGCGGCCCGAGCTGGAAGGACTAGATGACAAGGCCCTTGAGAAGGTAAGTTTTCTTTTTCTTTCTAGGGTTTATAGTGTCTTCAACCCAGCGAAGCTTACTGAAGTCACTACGCTCGTGGCCAAGTACGCGGCGGACCACACCTCGCTCACCTGTGCCGTTGCTGCAAAGTACTTGGAGTACGAGGCGGCGAGGGCACTCCTGTTGTCGCTGGTGGCAGACGTCCGATCCGGAAAGCGGACGGAGAAAGAGTGGGACACAGAGCTGGAGCTGGCTAACCGGAGCCTGGACCAGGCGATCCTTCAGCTGGACGAGGACAAGGCCGCGGCAACAACGGGCACAACCACAGCTGGAAGGACGACCGCTCAGGCGGCGGACCCACCGCAAAGAGAGAGGACCCGATCGGCACAGGCCGACGGGCGAGGAGAGAAAGGAAAAGGTGAGAAGGGTAAGGGAAAAGGCCGAGGAGAAAAGGGACGCTGGCCGAACAACAACCCTCGAGGCCCAAGGACTCATACCGAGTCCAACCCTGCCTCGACTTCTCACGCAGAGACGCGCCACGACCTGGCAAGTCTGGGGGAAAACCCCAACAACCCGGGGGGTCTCTCGCCGGGTTACTTGAGCCAAGTGATCTCAGGACACAAGAGGCACGGTGAAGTTGCCTTCAAAACTTGGTTACAGCCAGGCGTGGGGCACGAAGGCGCACCGGTTCGTGTGTCCTATAGGGCACACGCTGCAAACTCCTGGGATAAAATCCCAACGGAACTGCAGCGCTACCGCAAGCACGTGGCGATCCAATGGACGTCCGATGGGCCCTGGGAGTGGCGCGAAGTGAACGTGGCAGCCCACCAATGGGTCTACTTCGGCGACCGTTGGGACCAACACCCGCGCCACATGCTGGTGTTCTTGGTTCCGCCGCGCGGTGGCAGTGCCTTCTACGTTGGAGGCATGCTTCCGGATCTCATGGCTTCCGACCTGAAAGTGATGAAGAAGGAGACCGGAAAGATGTTTGAGGATTCTTGCAAGAACCTCAACACGCACGACGACCTGCTGATGCAGGCCTTGGGGCTCCCGTCGGTGGCGATCACGGGCGAGCCGCCCACGATCTACGCCCTGGCGAACTCGGAGTTCCAGCCCGGATCCCTTGAGAGGACCGGCGCCAAGGTGATCGTGCGACACCCTGGCTACCGTATGATCCTTCTGGAGGACATCGGTTGGCAGAAGCAAATCTCTAAAGAGATTGCTAAGATCCGTCCCGACCTTCTGCTGTTGGTGTACAGTTTGGAAGACCAGGTAGGTCTCACCCCGCAGGTACAGACCTGGCTCCAGTCCCTCTCCGCGTACACAAAAGAAGTGCTTGTTCTTGACAGTCTAGGCAGTGTTAGGTGGAACCTGTGGTTTGAGAACAGTGTCGAGGGTACTGAGAGAGAGTTTCAGCTGTTTCAGTGTAGGGGTGACCTGTGTGTAGGGACGTTTTCGCAGGCGATAGGTGAAGTCATGTCTAGTTGGGCGAACTGTGACCATGATATACACTATTCACCTGTGAGCATCGACACAGTAGGCACGCAAGTTGGTTTTGCCGAAACCTTGTTGCTTGTGTTGCAAGAGGGCTGTGTAGAGGACCACGTTGCTGAAGCGTTTCCTGTTGAGGCAAGGCAGGATGAGGTCGAGGAATCTGGTACTCTAGATGCTATAGTGGATCCCAGAGATAATAGGACCACTTTCATGGATGATCTGGAACTCGCCGAGGAAGCAGACATCTTAGACACGTTGCCTTTAGCAGGGTTTCCGAAAGAAGAGTCTGAGAGGAGAAAGGCATGGTCTAAGGTACCACGGCGTGTTCGCTTGGGGATCAGGAGGTTGCACACCATGATGAACCACAAGCCTAAGGAGGTGCTAGTGCAGGTACTCCGTGGGGCAGGTGCTTCTGAAGAGTTGGTGAATGCAGCTAAGATCTTCAAGTGTGAGTCTTGCAGGGTTAGCGAAGAGAAGGTTCGCACACACCCTGTGTCAGCTCCACCACCTTACGAGTTCAACCACACAGTTTCGGTGGACGTGCTGGAGACTGCAGACTCAACAGGCGCAAAGTTTAGCTGGCTGAACATTATAGATGTCGGCACAAGCTATCAAGTTGTGACCTTAGTCCGCGTTGGTGGCGGACAGCCGAGCTCAGCCAAGTGCCTGCAGAAGTTCATGCAGCACTGGGTTTCCCCTTTTGGGTGGCCAAAAGTGGTTTCCCACGACCGTGGCCTACACAACCGGGGCGCTTTCGCTCACGGCTTGGGTAGCCATGGAGTCCAGATCCGCCAAGCCGGACTGGAATCGCCAGAGCACATAGGGAAGTGCGAAAGGCATGGAGGCATCATAAAGCGAGCCTTTAAGCGTTTGGTCAAGGACCACAACGTTGTGGGCAAAGATGATGTCAAGGTGGCGATGCTCGAGGCACAGGTCGCAAAGAACGAGTTCATGCGTGTTGGAGGCTTCAGCCCCACCCAGTGGGTGCTTGGACGCCTGCCCAGAGGAGTGGGCCACGTTTTGGACGAGGAAGAGCTAGGACAGCTTGGAGTCTTGTCGGGCAGGTTAGATGCCACGACTGCGTTCGGCCGTCAGGCCGAATTCCGCCATACTGCAAGAAAGGCGTTCGTCCATGAGGATTGCAGTCGCAGGGTGCGAAAGACCGTGTTGCGCAAGGCGGCTCCCCTGCCGGGGAAATATCAAGCTGGCGACCTAGTTTGCTATAGGATCGCGCGAGATGAGCATTCAGGCGTGAGTACGTGGTCAACTGTTAGTAAAATAATTGGCTTCGATAACAAAACGGTCTGGGTGGTGCATCAGGGCGTGCCTGTGGCGACCAGCTTGGCGCGACTCAGACCGTGTACATCGGCTGAGGTTTTGGCGTTCCAAGTGTTGAACCGTGGCAACATACAGTACGAGCACGCGGAGGTTGAACGCGAGCAGCAAAGGTACATTGATGCCACCGGGGATGATCTATTGCTAGACGACCCAGAAGAGCCACCGGACGGAGGAATTGGGATAGGTACTCCGATCCAAATGGATGCCGAAGCAGATCCTCCGGAGACTGCGGCCGCTGCTCCAGAAAGAGCTGTTCGAAGGAGAGTTGGAGCAACACGTGAAGAGTCACGGGCCGTGACTGTGGAGGAGCCGGAGAACGAACAGGTGGACCCTCCAGGAGGGATCCAAGAGCCGATGGCTGAGGACACGGCGGTCGACGCCGATGGCGAGGCAGAGGCCACGGAAGGTAGCTCAGCGCTCCTTTTGAGGGCTTACGCTAGCCACTTCTGGACGAAAGAGGAAAGAACCGTTTGGAACTCACTCCCCGGGGAGAAGGAGTACGAGGCCTTACGGGTTTTCTTCGCAGACCGCGTCGAGGACGACAAGAAGGTGACGCAGTGGCGCAAGCGCCGCAAGAACTTTACGTCCAAGAAGCAGAAGGAGAAGCACGGGAAGATCCTAATGTACCACAAATGCCCTGAGGATGTCCAGAAGGAGTTGGACAAGAGTAGAGCAAAGGAGTGGGCAAAGTGGCAGGACTTCAGTGCTGCGATCATTCTTGATGACGCTCAGTATGATGAGTTGATCCGTGAAGGACATCAAGTCATACCTACCCAATGGGTAGAGCTGGACAAGAACCACAACAAGAGGTTACTTGATCCTACCGTGGAGGCCAACTACAAGAGTAGATTGGTTGTTCGGGGTGATCTTGAGAAGGGTGATCCTAGGAGTGATAGCCCTACTGCTAGCATAGAAGCTCAGAACTTAGTGTTTTCGTTCGCTTCTTCTAGGAAGGTCAAGATTAAGTCCCTGGACGTGACCAACGCCTACTTTCAAGGCGAAGAGATAGATAGAGTACTTCTACTATCTCAGCCCAAGGGAGGACTCCCTGGGCTCAGGCCCCACCAGCACATGCTGGCGAGAGCACCCATCTACGGCAGCACCGATGGAGGTAGACGGTTTTGGAAGCGGCTTAGGAATTATGTTAAACATTCTGCCAGGAACAGTAACACAGCTAGTGCAGTACAGTTAATGTACAGGAACAGCCGTCACGCACACGCGACGTGCAGGCTCGAGACCCCAGGACACACCGTGCCCAGGAACAAAAGTGTCCGACAGTCTTTGTGGGTAGGAACCCTTAGTGAAGCCCGTTCTTTAACATGGTAGCGGAGCTGCCTCCAGGAACCTCCTTGGCAGCGATGATGCTACTCGTAGCCATAGGAACCATGATGCTCGGCGCCATGGCAGTTTGCCTCGTTGCCGGATGGAAGCAGATGCGCGCAAATGAGCAGATCACCAAGAAGACGGAGACAGTGCTCAACATGCCCACGCTCAGGATCGCAGTCCGTTCAGGAACAAAGTACCACCGCAGAGGTTGTGGACACCTTCGCAACCACAACGTGACAGCAGGAAACGCGCGAGACTTTGACGCTTGCAGCGATTGCTACCCCGACCGAGTGTTGGTGGAAGAGAGAGAGAAAAGGAACATGAAGTGCTACGGTTTGGCAGCATGTATGGTGCTGCTGGTTGGTTTCGCACTGGGAAGCCTCGCAACTTTGTGCGGGATGACCTTGGTCCCAGGAGCAGGAAGTATGGCGGTGAGACCGTGGCAGGCCCTTGGCAACAACGTGGAGACCAAGGAAGAACTTGCCCTTGGAGACGCCTTACCCTCCAAGGATGCGAGCCGTGGGAGAAAGGAACTCACTTACGTGGAGAGCGATGAGAGCGAGCTCATGGCAGTGTGGTCGAGCAGAAGGAAGCCCAATACGCACCGGAACCGCTACAGGAACTACGACGTGTACGGCGAGTACTACCAGCAAGGCTACAACGAGTGCAGCGTGAACCCCGACGGCACCAACGTGAACACGATCAGGAACACGAACGCGTACACGATTAAGGACTATGTGGAGATAGGAAAAGTCATGGTACCGTACGCTTTGTTGTGCATGAACCAAGTGATGAACGAGCTCTACAGCGTCGTTAGCGTGACCGGCGAGTACTACACGGAAGAGAACAGGAACGGCAACCAGAACACCGAGAACCAGGAGAGTGAGAGCCTTGAGTCAGGCTACGCCCCTAGGTACCTAGTAAAACAACAGCGAGAAGTACTGAGGAAATTTGTACAGGAACATGTTCACAGTTTCGTAGAAAAGCTAGCAACTGTAGGAAAGAAGTTTCACGACGTCGTGCATGTGATAGTTCAGGAAGTCATTTCCAACAGAGTTGTATTTCAAGGAATTCGCATAGCAGTGTTCTTAGGAACCCCAATGGGACTGATTACTTGGATCACCCTGTCGTACTATTCTAGTGTGTTTTTCGCAAGAGCAAGCAACCGCTCAAAGCACCAAAGGAAGACAAGAGGAGAAAGGAGAGCACAAGCAGTGTGCAGGAAACAGTGCAAGTCGCTACTTTTAGCAGCACTAGTGTACAGCAACCTTGAAACAGCAAAAGGAATGGAGGATGCATTGAAGGCACTTGCCGAGATCAATGCACAGACCTTACAAGGAATACAAACACTAGCAGAGGAGATCAGGAACTCAGCAGCTTCAGGAAGTCAAAGAGAAGCAGGACTTACACAAGCATTCCAGGAAACCCTGACAGCAGTTCAGGAACAGCAGAAGACAGCGCAAACAGCGTTGGCAGACGCCCACACGAATGCAGCAACGACACTTGAGGAGATAGGAGCATCTCTGGAGAAAGCAGTAAAGGAACAAAGAAAGCCTGGAGAAGTGGAGTTGCACAAGCTGATTAAAAGCCCCGAAGCATTTTCCCCAGGAACATGGCAAGAAGAGAAGAGTGGATGGACAGAGTTCAGGAACAGGATGCGGATCTGGCTTGGAGCAGTGGATTCCAACATGGTGAAGATCATGGACATCGCCGAAAGGAACCTAAAAGATGATAAGCAAGTGAAGATGGCTGAGATGTCTGCAGAAGCAAAGGAAACAAGCAGACGCCTGTACAGTGTTCTTTGTTCATACACTAAAGGAAGGCCGTACCGAGTTGTAAAGCATGTAGCTGAGGAGAACGGTATGGAAGCTTACCGTATGCTACTCAAGGAATATCAACCAACGAATCGTGCGAGATCGTTGGAGTTGTTTCACAACATTCTCAACTACAAATTTGCTCACAACAAAGGAATTGCTGAGAATATCCTCGAATATGAGGAACACATCGAGAAGTACGAGAAGGCTACTGGAGAAAAGGTACAAGAGAATTTGAAAGTATCTACTCTTATCCAAGGTATGAAACCTGACGTGAAAAGGCACTTGTTGCTCAACATGGATGAGAAGACACAGTACAATACTCTTCGTCAGTACCTTGTGAACTATGAGTCAACCGAGCGTTGGACTAACTCTTTGGCAGCCCAGCAAGGAACACCTCACCGAACCACAACAGACTTGATCGACAAAGGTGATGACCATGGTGGTCTTGCAGCAATGGATATCAACCAAGCATGGTACAAAGGAAAGAAAGGCTATGGCAAAGGTTATGTTCACCATAAAGGCAAAGGTAAAGGAAAAGGCAAGAAAGGTGGAAAGGACTTTGGAAAAGGTTACGGCTTTGACAGCAAAGGCAAAGGTAAAGGTAAAGGTTTCGGAGGTTTTGGCAAAGGCAGAGGTCGAGGCAACTGGAAAGGCCGAGGTAGAGGTTTCAGAGGTTACAAAGGAAAAGGCAAAGGTCGAGGAAGAGGTTTCTTCAGACACAAAGGAAAAGGTAAAGGCAAAGCCCAAGCAGCTACAGGAGTGTGTCACTACTGTCATAAGTATGGACATTTCGAAGCACAGTGCAGACAGAAGATGCGTGACATGGGTTATCAGGCCAGGAACGTTGACCTTGAAAACCAGAGCGAGCAAGCGAGCACTACAGGTACTTCTACTCAGGCCCCTTCGTCAGCCAACAAGACCTCAACAAGCCAAAGCCAAGCAAGCCAAGGAACCCAAAGACCAGTGATTAGGATGGTCTCCATGTACCACATGGGAGACGAGCCCACAAGCTTTCCGGAGGAATTCGAGATGAGTGAGAACTCTGAAGAGATAGAGATTGAGTACTTCGGAAGAGTTTTGCGGGTTGTTGGTGAAGAAGTTCAGGAAGAGAGGAGTGAGACAGAAGAGTTTTGGATTGGTGATGAAGATGATGAGTTTCAGGACTGTGATGAGGTGAGTGATGATGCATGGTTGCAATGGCATCTAGCAGGAACTCCGATAGGAACTCAGGATCGTGGATACTACTTTGAGTGTCCCAATGGATGTCATGAAACACCGTGGCACCCAAACATGCAGGAATGTGAGAACGGATGTCACCATCCTCCTAGAAGGAACAGAGTAGAGAGAACAGCACCCTCAAGGACCATCACCAGGTTTGCGCGTGCAGCAAGGAACGCGAGAAGTCGAGAGATCGAGGTCGTGCTGGATTCAGGAGCCGACATTTCGTTGGCACCGATGTGGATGAAGAAGTATGGAAGAAAGGCACCCAACACTACCAAGGTAGTTTTGCGAGATGCACAAGGATCTCGGATCAAGGTTTCAGACCAAAGGATCATTGAGGTTGAGTTTCGGGATGTTCAAGGAAACATTGTGAAGGTTGAAGAAGTGTTCTTGATTTCATCGGTTGTGCACCCTCTTTTGGCAGTAGGTAAACTGTTGAAGAAAGGCTGGGAGTTCAGAGATGGAACAGCAACAGGCACTTTCCTAACAGAAGGAACAACCAAGATCGCAGTGAACTACAACAACAACTCACTTACAACAAAAGCCTTTGTGAGAGCAGTCAACTGGGAAGCAGAAGCAAAACCTATCCCTATGTACTTGTGCGAGAACTTGAAGGAACTCATTGAAGAACAGCGTGTTGGTTGGACCAACTGGCGAGACCCTTACCAAGTCCACTTCAGCCTAGGAACCTCAGAACACGTTGATACTTACTTGATGTTTCCACCAGGAAAGTTCGCATATCGAGCAGTGCTTATTGAGGATGATGATCAGTGGTATTTGTTGCATCACAGCATCATGTTTGAGGAACTTGAGGAACCGTTTGGAACAATCTTCGATGGCAGCAAGGAGTACCGCACGCTTACGCTAGTATCGCTCAAGGAATTTCCGCTGAACCTCATAGGCACCCCCAAGGAAGATGAGGATCGAAAGATGTTTGAAGAGTACACTGAGGATGCATGGTCAATCAGCATGGATGGCACTACACTCACGAGGTACCACAACTCGTTGAGGAAGACTTTGTTCAATCCTCGAGATACCAATGACATTCCAGTAGACATTGGAAACCTCAAACCAGACAGGTACACGTATGGAGAAGAACCGATCAACAAGGATTTCTTTGAGGATGACAAGTTCTGGACTTTGGATGAGCCTCACAGAGACCCAGAACCACTAGGAGGTTTATCCTGGACAGGACGGAGTGTATTCGAACTCATTGAACCAGTGAACCCCAAGGCCAGAAGACCAAAACAGAAGGTTCACCAACTGGACACGATTCCAGAACAGGAAGAAGAACAGGAAGAGACCTCAGAGGCCCAAGCACCAGCACACAGGCATGAACTTGCAGGAGAATTGTCTTTTACATTCAACGGTCATGAGTACAACCAGCAGAACAGCCTCAAGGCCCTGAGAGAGTTGTGCAAGGAACTAGGAGTCTCAAAAGCTGGCTCTAAGCAAGAGATTCTCAGAAGGCTCAGTAGATCCATTATGGAAGCAGAAAGGCATATGGAACTTGTTTCAGGCCAGAAGAAGTACAAAGAGTTTCTAGAAGCTGAACCTCTGAAGGTACCCAAACAGCCAAAGCCGGAGGAAGTTGCAGTGCATAATCTCACACACTTACCTTATGCATCGTGGTGTCCGACGTGTGTAGCATGCAAAGGAAAAGAGTCTCCACACCTTCGTGAGAACCCAGAGAAGGAAAGATCTTCAAGACCAACTTTCTGTATGGATTTCTGTTTTACAGGAACAAGTCATGATGAGGCACCAGCGGCAGTAAGTCTTGTGTGTGTTGATTCTTGGAGTAGGAACATGGTCTGTATCCCGACAGCATCTAAAGGAAAAGATCTTGTAGAGCACCTTTGCGAAGGAGTGACCTACTTGAGTACTCAGCTTGGATATGGAACCATCAACTTGAAGGCAGACAACGAAGGAACAATGATGAAGCTGAAGCAGGTCATCCAGAAGCAGCGAGCAGCTTTAGGTCTAGGAACAGTCTTGCAGGACGCAGTCAGTGGCCAGAAGGAAACCAACGGCATGGCAGAGAGAGCAATCCAGACCATTAGGAGACAAGGAACAACCCTGATTAGGCACCTTGAACACAGAACAGGAACATATATTGCTCATACTCATCCAATCTTCAGTTGGGCTTTCAGGCACTCGGCATGGACCTTGAACAGGTACCATCGCCATTCCTCCACAGGAATGACTCCGTATGAATTCATGGCAGGAAGGCCTTACGAGGGCCAACTCGCCGAATTTGGCGAATCACTTTTGGTTTTGACCAATCGTTCAGGAACACGTGCCAATAGGAAAGGTGACCCTATTTGGTTGAGAGGAGTGTTTTTAGGAAAAACAGACAACAACCTCTTCATTACTTGGCACATGGACGGCATCAAGACAAGCCGTAGCGCAAAACGTTGCTTGGAACACTTCGACGTGAAAGGAATAAGTAGCGTAGGAATTCACACTTGGGAAGTGAAGCACACTACACTGGCAACAAGGAACATTCCCAGGAAGAACATTCCAGGACCAATTGCAGAGGCGCCACCTGTCATGGATGGAGCAACTCAGGAACAGTCGGTCGAGGACTCGGCACCTTCCGCACCTTCAGGACCGATCGCAGGACCGATTGTCATCCAAGGCGGGGACTCTGCAGGGAAGTCAGGACCTACTAGGACAACCTACCTAGAGAGCAAAGCGAAGCAGGCACAGAGCAAGAGAAAAGCAGAAGAAGAACTTGAGCAGGAATACGACCAAAACAAACACGACGAAGCAGCTTCAGACCCAACGTCTTCTAGTAGCAGCAGTAAGGAAATGGACGCAGCCTCAGAAGAAGAACTCATCCCAGACAGCGCAATGGCAAGTGAGCTTCTTTCAGCTAGAGGACCAGCACCTCTTAGGAAAATGGAATTTGACGATGTAGGAACAGGTTCCAAGATTCCGAAGATTGATTCTCCGAAGAAGAAGTACCCTCCGTTCAACGTAGGAAGAGTATTTGAGCACAATGATGAAGAACTACCTGAAGCAGAACCAGGTACAGAGGACATTTTCTGGGAAGATTCATATTCGGACATTGGTGATTCCGATGAGGAACAAGACATCTTCAAGAGCGAAGATTCTGGACCTCCAGAAGTTGCAGAAGCCCAGTTGCAGGAACTGGATCGTGAGGCAATGCTCACAGAGATCAACAGACTCACCGAGATGAAGGCACTGGCAAGGAAACCCTTGCAAGAACTCGAGAGAGAAGAGGAGAGAGAGACAGAAGAAGAAGAGAGCAACCAAGGAACAAAGTGGTTGACGACGAAATTCGTCTTCGATTGGCGATTCAGGAACGGCCGATGGATGCGGAGAGCTAGGTTAGTAGCGAGAGAGTTCAAAGGAGCAGAAGTAAGGAACGACACGTTCAGCCCAGCTACGAGCGCATCGTTGGTGAGACTTATTCCGATCTTGGGATTACAACAGGAACATTCCCTGTACTCCATTGATGTCAAGGACGCATTCTTGCAGGTCCCACAAAGGACTCGATGTGCATGTCAATTCCCGAAGGAATATGTGGATCTGTTTGGCGACCAGGACCCCAGTTGTAGGAACGAAGGTTTGTTACTGCTTAGAGTACTTCCAGGACAGCGAGATGCAGCACTACTATGGAGTGATCATTTTGCAGGAACCCTCAAAGAGCAGAACTTTGATAGGAGCAAAGCTTGCCCTACTTTGTTTCGTGACGACAGGAACAGCATACTTGTTGTGCATGTAGATGACATTCAGGCAGCAGGGAAAACAAGGCACCTAGAGCCCAAGCTAGGAAAGCTAGGAGAAACCTACGAGCTAAAGGTTGAAGGCCCCTTCTTGACAGAGCAGGAACTTGAGGTAGGAGAGTCACACCAGACAATCCGATTCCTTAAAAGGAAATTCAGCTACCACAATCACGAGCTCCACATCACGAGTGACCCGAAGTATCTTGTGAAGCTTAAGGAAGAACTGAAGCTTACCAGCAAAGCCTCGAAGCCAACTCCGTGCACCCAAGAGTCGCAGGAACAGGACAACACTCAGACCTTGAACCAGGAACAAGCAGCATCGTTCAGGAAAAGCGTTGGCATACTCTTGTATGTCAGTCAGGACCGCCCTGACGTGCAGTTTGCCGTGAGAGGTTTGGCCTCCAAGATGTCGGAACCAACACATGGTTCTTGGAAACACTTAGTCCACCTAGTGCAGTACATGTCGAGAACTGAAGGATACCATTTAGTGTACAGGAAAACGCCTAGAGGACTCAGTAATCTCCATGAATCCATCAGGAATGGTAACTACGACTTTACAGGAATAAGGCCCAAGGAACACCACCTTTTGGAAGTTTTCAGCGATTCAGATTGGGCAGGAAAGAAGGACACAAGGCGCTCAACATCTTCAGGAATTGTTTGCCTAGACGGTCAGTGCATTTACTCCTTTTCTAGGAACCAGAAGTCGGTTAGCTTGAGCAGTGGTGAAGCAGAGTACTACGCAGGAGCGTCAGCAGCGTCAGATTCTATATTGTTGAAGGAAGCAGTAGAATTCTTGACCAGGAAACAATGCAAGGTACACTTGTACATGGATTCTTCTGCAGCTAGAGGAATTATTACAAGGCAAGGTGTAGGAAGAGTCAAGCATTTGCAGATCAGGACCCTTTTTCTTCAAGACCTCCACAAAGAAGGAACAATTAGTGTTCACCCAGTAGGAACCAAGGAGAACACAGCCGACATAGGTACCAAGCCCCTTTCAGCGAAACGTATCAGACTGTTGTTGCACTGGTTAGGTTTTCAAACCAGCGAGAACGAACCAGTAGGCAGAGAAGAGCTCAAGGAACACAAGGCCCAAACACAAGCTAAAGCAGTTGTAAGAATGATCAAGAGCCCAGGAACTTTGTCTTTTGCAGCTTTGTTGTTTGCAGGAATTTCAGGTATTTCAGACAGTCTTCAGATTCAGAGTTTCAAGGAACAGTGTCTTGAGAGTTGTGTTCAGGAAGAAGAGTTTCAGCCAGACTTTCAGGAACATGTTTTCTGTTGTGCAAGTGCATGTGAGCAGGACGGCATGTGCAGTGACACGAGTGCATGTGAGCTAGGAACGTCTGCAGGAACAGCGCATGGAACAACATGTTGTGAGATGCTTTCGCAGCTCAAGGAACTCTGCGGAACACTCGCGGAACGCTCAGGTATCCAGGAACTAGTTCGCCCGGTAGCAGAAGGTCAAGGAACCTTAGAACGACAGAGCCAAGGAACCTTAGCAGCCATGGAAGCAAGCGCGAGTTCGAGCAAGAACACAGCGGAAGTTTTCAAGGAACTTGAGATTTTGAAGGAAGCGGCGACAGCCTTAAGGAACGCTTCTGATGAAAGGAACTTGATCGCGGAGTCGATCAGGAAGAACACAGAGGAAGCTGCGCGTTTGCGCAAAAGCCAGGAACACGTGGCTGGTTGTGTGGAGTCCTTGACAGGACAAATCTACGACGTCAAGCACCAGGTTCAGGAAATGGCCGAACAGAACGACAGAGACCGGCAACAGGTCAAGGAACACATGGCCTTCGTCCTAGGTACATGTGACGCCGTAAAGGAACAGCTGAACCAGATGATGCAGGACTTCTACGAGCAGCAGCAAGAGGAACAAGAAGAAGAGGAAGAAGACGAAGAAGAACAAAGGAAAAGAGAAGCCAAGGACCGAGAACTAGAAGGTGAACTACGTCGTGAAGGACACGGACAAGGAACAGCACCGTCGAGAGCTACGTCACCTACGTCCCAGGAAAGGAAGGAATATTCGGACCGAGGCTACTTCGAGGGCATCCAGGAACGAGAGCAGGAAGCCGGCAACGAGAACGAGGCCTACGTCAACAGCTACGTTGGAGGAGAAGATCCCGGGGAGTACCCCGATGAAGGAACAGCAGCAGCAGCAGAGGAAGAAGAAAGTGAGGAAGCAAAGGAAGAGAGAAGAAAGAAGAAGATCGCGGAGATCAACGCCAAAAGCAAGCAAAGGCTCAAGGAAAAGGAAGAGGAGAAGAAGCTTTTTCCGTACCCCTACGACTACGCCAGCGAATGGAAGGAATACTCCGAGAACGGCGAGATCTACAGGCAACACAGAGTTACAGGAGAAAAGCAGTGGGTCGACAAGGACTACACGTACAAGCACGAGAAGGGAACAAAAGGAAAGAAGGAAGGAAAAGGAAAAGGAAAGCCAAAGGCAAGAGCAGAAAGCACAGGATTTCGACCTCGAGATGAAGATGATCGCAAATACTGGGAAGAACAGGACAGGATCTCAAAGGAACAAAGAGAAGCAAAAGCAAAAGCAGAAGAGGAGAAGAAGGCAAAAGAGGAGCAAATTGCCAAAGCAAGGTTGATTCTGGAAGCGGCAGCAGAAGAACAGGAGAAGAGAGACAAGGAAGCAGCAAGGCAGGAAGCAGCCGCAGCCGCCGAGAGAAGGCGAGAGGTAGAAGCAGCAGCCAAAGCCAAAGCAGAGAGAGAGGCAAAGGAAAAGGAGGAGACCGAAGCAGCAGCAGCCGCAGCAGCCAAAGAGGAGAAGGAAAGAAAGGAGCAGGAGAAGAAAAGAAAGGAGAAGGAAGCCAGGAAGAAGAGAGAGGAAGATCAAAAGGCAGCGTCAGCGTACATTGCCAAGAAGGAAGCAGAAAAGAAGGCAGCAGCAACAACAGCAACAGGATCAGGTGAAGGAGACAAGATCCAGAAGCTTGAAGAAATGATGAAGGAGATGATGAAGGAACGCAAAGAGGATAAAGAAAGGATTGCAAGCCTTACACAGGAGCTTGAGAGCAGAGGATCAGCAGCCGGGTCGCAGGCACCCACAGAACCTGACACAACACCAGCAAAGGAAGAGGAGAAGCCAGAAGCAAAAGGAACAGGAAAAGCAACAGGAAAGGAGCCACCGAACGTCACACAGCACAAGCAGAAGGAAGAAGACAAGGACGACCCAGAACTGTCCGCCAAAGGACCAGTGAACGAAGCATCGTTCATGAAAGGAAAAGGAAAAGGAGAGTTTGAAGGAAACTGGTTTGCAGTCTACAGTTTCCAGAACAGGAAATACCAGTGGAAGTGGAACGAAGCCAAGGCACAGTGGTACTGGTATTCAGGATCAAAGGAAACAGGTTGGAAAGCAGCGTCAAAGGACAAGCAAGGAAAAGAAAAGTGCAAAGCGCAAGCAAAGATGAAAGAAGAGTGGCTAAAGGAACAGCTTCACGACCAAGAGGAAGCTAAAGACAGCGAAGAGGAAGGCAAAGTAACCTTCCAGTGAAGCAAAGGAACCGCGAGCAGTACTGAGGCCAGAGAGCCGAGGAAAGAAGCAGCAGGACACAGGAACCGTGGCACAGCCCTTTTTGTTTCTGTGGTGATCTAGGTAAAGTGCAGGAACGTCTTTTGTACAGTCGAGCAACCTTGGAGAGGATTGCGAGTGAACGTGCGCATACGTTTGCGATGAGGAACAGTGTTTGTTTTGCAAGTGAAAAGGAACTGCAGCGTGTTTACTGTTTGTCAAGGAAAAGTCGGAGTCACCTCAGTCGAGGAACTTTCGCTAACTCCGAAGGCGGGGTGTTAAACATTCTGCCAGGAACAGTAACACAGCTAGTGCAGTACAGTTAATGTACAGGAACAGCCGTCACGCACACGCGACGTGCAGGCTCGAGACCCCAGGACACACCGTGCCCAGGAACAAAAGTGTCCGACAGTCTTTGTGGGTAGGAACCCTTAGTAAAGCCCGTTCTTTAACAAATTACCTTAAGGGTAAAGGACTTCGCGAGAACCGCATCTACCGCGCGTTGTACAGTTACACCGACGCCGATGGGGTTGTACAGTTGCTCTTGACGTCCCACGTAGACGATCTATTGTGGGCTTGTGATCCGTCATGCGATTGGATCATGAACGATCTCATCGAGACGTTCAAATGTGGAAAGGTTGAGACCGGGAGCTTCAGGTACTGCGGGAAGGAGATAAGCCAAGACGAGGATTTCAATATCCATGTGACCTGCAGCGAGACAACGAGGAACGTGAACAAGATTCACGTCGACAAGAGGAGGCACCCGGGAGATCCCTTAACGGACTCTGACAAGACGCAGATGAAGAGCGTCGCTGGGTCCCTTGCTTGGGTTTGCAGACAATGCCGACCCGACTTAAGCTATAGGGTATCCAAGATCCAGTCGGCTTCTAGCAATGGTACCGTCGCTGACATCAGAGATGCCAACAAAGCGGTCGAGTACGCTATTAGCACATACGACAGAGGACTTGTTTTCAAGTCTGGGCTGTTGGACTGGAAGACACCAGGTGCTCTTTTGAGTCTGGTGATCACGGACGCTTCTCACGCGAATGAGTCCGAAGAGATGATCATAAATGAGATGACATCTGTGGAAGGACACCGGAGCCAAGGTGCAAGGATGGTGTTTCTTACAGACGGCGCCCTGTGGAAAGGGAACAAAGGTAGCATTCATCCCATCTTGTGGGCGAGCAACCTCGTTCGGAGGGTATGTCGCTCCACCATACAGGCAGAGGCCTACACACTTCAGGCAGGTGTGGAGGACGGTGACGTGCTGAGGGCAGCTGTCACTGACATCTTCGGATGCCTCGATATGAAAAGGTGGGAGGCTACGTCGGCCAAGTTTGTGAAACAGATCTGGATGACAGACTGCAAGAGTCTGGAGCTGACGCTTTCGAATCCGAAATGCAATAAGCATTCGGACAAGAGATTGAGCATCGAGATCGCGTCTCTCAGACAGGAGCTATGGCGCAAAGCTGGCGAGAAAGCAGGAGATCCGTTTTACGACGACTACAAGCCAGTAGATGATCAGTTAACTGACATCGTCAGATGGATAGACACTGACGTGATGATCGCTGATCCGTTGACGAAGGTCATGGAGCCGGTCAAGTTGGTTGAAGCTCTGAAAACCAACACACTCGACGTAGAGCAGCCGCTCGAGAGTGTCGTGAAGAAGCGCGCCAAGCAGCTTCAGAGGAGGTCGACGAAGAAAGAACAGGACAACGAGCAAGACCGTTGATCCTTGAGCACGAAGTCTCACCACACTGACGCTGTAAGAGTCACGGGTGTGAAACCAACCTGTTTTGCAGCGCGTACAGTGTGTGTACCTAGCGTTTTGTACAGTTGCAGACGTTCCCCTCTACCGCAGGGGCCCCTTGGACCAAGCCTACGGCTTTGCGGAAAAGTGACTAGTCTTCGCAGAACCCTTGACCCTCGGATCGCGCCTCGATTTTTTCGAACAAAAGACAGCCTCGGTTGTGCAACGATGTTCCGACCTGAGCGACAGCCATGCTTCACGCAGTTTGGGCTTCGATGTTGGCAAAAGAGAGGCTTTTAAGGGCTCGGGGCCTCGGGATCAAGGATATATGATTGACGTAAGAGCACCGGGATGTAGCTCAGGGCCTGTATCGTTACGCCTGTCAAGGGCTCAGGGCTCGGAATTCAGAATTTATGTTAAGATTCCCGCGCAGAAACCTTGTATCATGAACCCTGGAAGCATGACAAATCGTGCTGTACACCCTAAACTTTGAATCCTGAAACCCCCAAGCCCCACGACCCCAGACCCTGAAGCCCTCAACTAAAACCTCTGCGCGCCTTTAAACGTCAAAAGCCACCCCTTACCCCTGCCAAACCAGTCTCAGTAGGGAATTCCCATCGTGGACGATGTGGTGGACGTCGTTGAGGACGGCGTGGATGTTGTAACCGACGGCTCCCAGCCTGGTTTAGGCCTTTAGGCTTTAGGCGTTTGTGGCTAAATGTCTCGGGCTTTAGGGTTCAGGGTTTGGGTTTGGTACCTCAGATCTCCAATACCCAACCCCTAAACTTTTCGAACCCTTATAGTTTAGTAGTTAGTATCCTGAAAGTTTACCCTTTTATTTCTGCGGCTTATTGGGCAGCAGAGGTATTTTTAGGATTCAGGATTCAGGGTTGCAGGTGCCCGATTACTAAGGCACGTTCTTGCTGCAGGATTCTTTAATGTCTTAGACACAATGCTAGTTTACGAATTCCCCAAGCTTGAAGTCCTTACGGTTCCCCAGTATGTTTGCACTGTTCAACCGCAAAAGCCCAAGCAAGCCCAGCAAGACCGACATATTCGCCCATAAGCCTACAAGCCCCAAGAGCCCCATAAGCCCGGTGAGCCACTGAAGCAGCCCACGGGTGCCTTCGGATGCCAGCAGCGACAGCACGGGGTGCCAGCCTGCCAACGAGAGCAATAGCAGAGGATCTTTGGGCCGAGCTTCGAAACCTGAACCTTGAGCCCCGGGCTCTAGACTCTAGGCGTACCAGATCCGGACTACCAGGCTGCAAAACCTTCGCCTCGTCGAGAGAAGCGGATGAATCGAGGGTTAGAGCTTTGTAAGAGTTGGAAAGAGGTGTTGTAATTCCAATGTCTTGAAGGAACCAAAATCCACCCGACATGGTTGTATCTCCCATTCGGATTCTATGGTTGAAGATTTTCTTGGGTTTGCTGAACAAACAACGTTGCACCAACCAAGAGGGAATATGTTCAAATTGAGATGATAACGTTCAGATCCTAACCTTAGAACCCAAAGCTTACACTCAGAACTTCGAGCCTTAGACAAGGTAATAAAACGCAACACCCCCCGAGGCAACCCAAACCCTGCAGCCCCTAGCCCTCAAACCCAAAAAAGCCCCCCAAACCCCCTTAGCCCTAAGCCCAAAAGAGCAGAAGGCACCGGCTTGGTCGGAGATGCCTTGGGCGACGCCTACGAGGCCGCCGAGGACCAGGCTCTCGGGCTATGTGTGGCATCACGGTGTCTCATCGGGTTTCGTAGGGTTCTTGGGAAGTGCTTCGAAAAGATCTTTTTTTAAGACGAGTGTGGAAAAGGCCTGTATATATTGGGTTCTCGCGCGGTTGTTCGCGGGCTGTACAATTATACAGTTTTCAAAGGGTCTAGGGTTTGGTCGGTTTTGTTCGATGGCTCTATGACAGACCGGCTTCAGGAACTTCAGGGCTTGGTTGCTGCACAGGTTACAATAGAGATTGGGGAGGTCCAGAGTCTGGGATGCTTTTGGGTGCCTGGATCACGCTACGTCCGAAAGCGTTGCACCCGAAGATCTTACAGAAGTAAATCAACTCCCATCATTGAAAACTCCGAATCCCAAAAACCCTAAACACTCCCAAAGCCCAAGTCCCCGAAGTCCGGAACTAGGTGTCCTTCGTGGCCACAGCCAGCAAAAGCGCTTACAAACGCCAACAAGACTCGGTAGACAGAGTCTAGAAGTATCAGTGCTTTCGAAGACGAGGTTTCTTTCGTGGCCGACACCTCAGCTCGACTTGCGCATCAAGCACCTATGACACCCCGGCAGATTGAGCAGTGCAAAAGTCGATCGGTTTCAGTGACCTGTAGAGCCAGAGCAATCGACATTTCCCGGACGTCTTTCAACACGTCGTCGCCTGTGCGACGCTTTCTGGAACCTAGCTCCTCTTCGTCGAGGAGCCATGCTCATGAGCTGACAACTCGGGTCCTGTAGAGACCCCTCAGTTGACTAAAGTCAGAGCAGATCCGCAGCAGCCCTCCTGGGTCTATATGGAGGGCTTCCGTTCCCAAACAATTATCCACTGTACTTCTTCCGCCTCTCACGAATTCCAGAGCCCATTCGAAAGAGCATCGCCAAGTGTGAGAGCCTGTCAAGACCGAAGGCAAGACAAAGGTTGCGTGCAAGGCCTCGCCAAACACCAAAAACAGAGCGAAAGGCTTCTGCAAAAGTGTCACCAAAGCGGGGATTGCTTCGGGCCGACGGACGGGCAGCAAGGTTCGAGATCTTCCCGAAAGACACGGCCTTGCCTAAAATTCGAAGCCTCGAGCAAGAGTCAGAAGCTGGAGCCCGAGGCCAATACCGTCATCGATACCGTTGAGATGGCAGTGGACATCCTCATCCGCCGCTCTGCCTCCGATCTCTCCTTCCTGGAGGGTTCTTAAACATTCTTCATGTTTTACGGGAAGCAAGGTTTTCGGTTTTGGGTCTTTGGCTCCCAACGAGCTATGCAGCCTACGGCTTCCACACAGTCAATTCAGAGTCCTTGAGTTATCATGGGCTCTCCATCCCAGCCTCAGTTGCAAGCAGAATCGATTCAGCACATCTTAGGTGGTCATCATTTCCACGTGCTACCATGCTTCGTAATTCAGTAACTTGGTCTTTGTGTAGGTGTCCGCATGACTTTGTCCAGCGGGGCCTCTGATCTTCGAGTCCAAGGAGCAACAACAGAAACTCTGAGGAGCGCAAAGCCATGGCAGCCCCACCTCGGCCACTGGAATTTTGCGGTTCTAAAGGAAGCTTCAGCCCCCAACCCTTTGCAGTAACCCCAGGCGCTCCCAAACCCTGTCCCTAGCTCGAAGCTCCAGGCGGCTTTACCGATTGGAACGCCGGCTGCGACGAGAACAGGCCGTTAAACCTCAACCCGAAGAAATTAAGGCTTCGATTTGCGCCGGGCTCTGCCGGGGTTGTGTGCACATCACAAGACCTCGAAAGCTCGCTCCCTCAAGCCACCGAAAGCCCTGAAATCCCTGACCACTAAACCTCTACACTGCAGGCCCGAAACCGAAACGCGCTTTGGGTTGCTGCGAAACCTTGCCCTGACCCATGTGTGTTGTCAACGATAAGATGAGACGAGTGCAGGCAGCTCAATCGTGATGTTGATCTTCCTGAACCACCCAAGCTATACTCGAAAAAAGCGGAGCTTTCCCAACTCACCTAGGTCTCCAGTAGTGCCGTTTCTGTTTTGCGAATCTCCTGGCTGAGATTGATGTATTATTCCTGGTCTCAGCCAGCCGAGTGGAGGTGGCCCTCGATGTCGGTGGGCTCCCAGGGCATTGACGTTGACTGGGGTCGGCAGAAGTGCTGGGCCCGGATCCCGGGAACATGTTCAGTTGGAGTGGTGCAGTCGTCTTCGACGTCGTCCGAGTCTGATATCATGGGATCCATAGCCCCAAGGTGTTCTCATCACGTTGATACGTTGCTGCAGAGGTGAGGCTGATGGGCCAGACCTGCACTCTCTTCGACTTCAACTTCGGCACGACGGACCTTCTCAAGCTAGACAGGGTTCAGGGTCCAGGGTTTCGGGCGGTAGGACTTTACGACCCTCGTATCCATGTAGCCCGAACAGCCGAAGCTCCGAACGTTTGCTGTATTCGACCCAGCCCCTCATCAGGAAGTATGACAGCGATCCTGACGGTCCTAACATGAAGGCCTTGAAAGGAAGGGGGCTCATGAATCAAGGATCAGCTACTAGTTTCAGCAGTCTCCGACAGAATCAGACCCCAATCCCAAAATGCAAATAACCAGTCCGAAGCCCCAAACCCTATCACTACCTGCAGTTGCCCTTAAACCGTACATCCTCACCCTCAAAAATCCTAAACGCTTCGAAGCCTTGACGATACCCTCAGTCGAAAGGACCTCGATTGGCCGGAGCCATTGAAAACGGTGGTTGGCTTCGGCCTCCAACCCGTGAAGGCTCGGGCATATTGAAACGCTTGGGAAGAGCTGTCGAAGGGGTTCATCCGGTTGTGTCGCATATGAAAGTTTAAGGTTTTGGAGTGGGTTCTTGATTGGTGCGATTTTGTGTTCTAGCATGAGGGGTTTGTTGGCTTAGGCAAGTCCCAACGATTCCTCACGTCCTAAACGCAAATGTTGACAAAGACACTGGCCAGACGACTTGCCAGTCAAAAGGGTCTGGATTACACGTTAAACGCTTTAGGCAAATTGTACCATAGTCTAGTGTTCTAACTTTTTGCTGTGCTTTCAGCTGGATTCTGTCACAGTACTGTGACCATTCTCACCCGTCTATACCCCAAAGCCCTGATCCAGCGCAAAAGGATCTGAGGTTGAGGGTTTGAGGTTTGGGGGTTTAGGGTCAGGAGGAGTTCAAGGTGTAGGGCTTCAGGCTTGCAGTTTCTTTTTGTTTCGGAGCTTTCCCTCCGAAAAACCCCTTGCCTGGAAGGCGATGATCAACATGGGCAAAGAGACGCTTTGATGCCTTGAACCCAAAAGCCTACTGTAAACCCTGACCCCTGAGTCCTAAAACTCCTTCACCCTAAACCCAAACCGCAACGTGTCCCAAGTTGACGGTCTCTGAACAAAACCCTAAACCCCCAGACGATGCACTTCCTTCGACCACTTCGGTCTCCTGCAGGCCCCCTTTTCCAAAGAAGTCAAAACACCTAAACCCTAAAACCTTCATGCTAAGCCCCAAGCCCGGGGTCCCTGAGAAGTCGGGGTCGTGAGAAAACTACTGTATTTATACAACAGTACAGCTCAAAACCCTGTCCTATGTATGCAGGCTTCGATATACTATAGTAAATCCACAGAGACAACTTACAAAGCACTGCCCCTAATGCTTCGTTGCCTAGCCAAGGATGCTGTCCTGCAACAACTTCGATGATCCGCAAGAGCTGATCAAGTGCCGGGGTTCATGTTACGGTCTTTGTACAGATCGTATATGAGGGTTATATTGCAAGGTCTCAAGGAGCTTCAGGCTTAGGAGGGTTCGGAAACAAGATTTTATAGGCCCTCTTGACTTAACGCTGAACTCAAAACCGCATCACAAGAGCCCAGGTGTTTCGGCTTCAAGCTCATCGAGATTGTCCCTCCATTGAGCCTGGGCCTGTTTGGCGGGTTACACCTTTACAGGGGTTTTTACACGGGCCTGAAAGATGGGTTTAACTGTGTGGTCTATTCTGGGTTTGGGATCCCAACAGACAGCAAGTGTCACAGGCAAGAATTGTTCAGTCCAAAGCAGTCTTCAGGCGCTGGGCTTTTTGATTTATGAGTTCGCAGGCGTCATCGCCTTTCACAAGCACGGTAGACAGTCAGTGCCGATGCCATCGTCATTCGCGTCATCGTCATCCTCGTAACCATCATCATCTTCAATATGGTTTGATGGGCTTTTTCGCTCCTTGCTGCCTTGCTTCCTCTCTTCATACAGTCACTCGCTCATCCATTCATCCATCCATTCATTCATTCACTCACTCATTCATGCAT